>PPMA02000039.1:0-118219 GCA_003707865.2 Komagataea pratensis
TTCGCTGGTACCGATGGTGAAGAACACACTGGTGTTGTCTCATCCTACACTACTACTGGTACTGATGGTCAAGAAACAACCGTGTTAACAACTTCTACAATTGAAGGTCCTTACACTACTACATTCGCTGGTACCGATGGTGAAGAACACACTGGTGTTGTCTCATCTTACACTACTACTGGTACTGATGGTCAAGAAACAACCGTGTTAACAACTTCTACAATTGAAGGTCCTTACACTACTACATTCGCTGGTACCGATGGTGAAGAACACACTGGTGTTGTGTCATCCTACACTACCACTGGTACTGATGGTCAAGAAACAACCGTGTTAACAACTTCTACAATTGAAGGTCCTTACACTACTACCTTCACTGGTACTGATGGTGAAGAACACACTGGTGTTGTCTCATCCTACACTACTACTGGTACTGATGGTCAAGAAACAACCGTGTTAACAACTTCTACAATTGAAGGTCCTTACACTACTACCTTCACTGGTACTGATGGTGAAGAACACACTGGTGTTGTCTCATCCTACACTACCACTGGTACTGATGGTGAACCAACTATTGTTTTGACCACTTCTACAATTGCAGCTCCTTACACTACTACTGGTACTGATGGTGAACCGACTACTGTTTTGACCACTTCCCCAATTGAAGTTACCGATGGTACTGTTCCAGCTCCATACACGACTACCTACACTGATGCTAACGGAGAAACTGAAACTGGTATTGTTTCTTTCCACCCAACCACAGATGAAAATGGTAACTTCATTACTGGTTCAACTACTTTAGGATGGTCTGTTGTTACTATTACTGATGTTCACTCGAATGTTGAAACTTTGACTGTTACAGTTCCTTGCGAAACCTCGACGTATGTCAACCACGAAGGCGAAACCAAGACTGAAGTTGTTACTAAAGTTGTTACTACTGACTCTAAGGGTGAGATTTATACCAAGACTGCTACCTCCGAAGTTGTTATCACCACTGTTACTGAAAACGGTACCACTTCAGTTGTTACTGTTACTGTTCCATGTGAAGCTTTGATCACCAGTACTAATGCACAAGGTGAAACTGAAACTCATGTTGTCACCTACTATCCAACCACCGATTCTGAAGGTGCTATTGTCACTGCTTCCACCACGATTGAAGGTCCAATCACCAATTCTGAAGGTGCTGTTGTCAATGCTACCACAGTTGAAGGTACTGTTTCTGAAACTACAGCTGTCACTAAGACTAAGGATCAAGAGGGCTCCAACCCAACTGAAGCCATGACCGAGACTGAAGGTGGTGCTCCAGAAGCTGGTCCTGCTGAAACTGTTACTAAGACTGACGTTGAACAGGGTGAACAACCAACTTCAGCTGTTACTACTATTGCACCAGGTGCTTCCGGCGAAGGCTCTGCTGGCACTACTACTGGTGTCACCACTCAAGTGACATTGGCTACTTCTGTTTCTGACAGTGGTGCTTCCACAACTGCTTCTATCTCAACTGCAGTTGAAGGTGCTGCTGTTGCCTTAAAAGCCAAATGGATTTTATCCTTTGCTTCTTTATTCTTGACGTTATTGTTTTGAATGAATAGACCTTGTTATGTTTTTGATGTTCTATTGATATGTGTTTTATTGGTTCTCTTTGATTTCGAAGAGTTTTACCTTTTTATTGCCTGATGAACTGGTTCTCATTAGCGTATTAATATTGTGGATTATTCCCGATTTCGGGATGAAAATTGTATAGTTAAGCTTTATTGATTGATATTTAATGATGTAGTCGTATCCATCTACTACTGGTCGTGTTGAAGCAGCAAGGTATGACCTTCTGACTTCTGGCCCTAAGTGAATCAGTATTAGCCTTTGCATCATGCAGGAGAAACGTGAAATCAAATCAATGATTTCATAGTAAGGGGCCAAGACAACAACTTAGTTGAAGTAGTTGAAGAAGAACGGTGATTTGAGTTTGTTCATTTACAGACGAGCTTCAGCTCTATTAATAAGTGATTTTTGGCTTGTGAATTGTGGAACTGCTTTTACAAAGAGTACGTTTGCTGATGTACCTGAAAGTGTGTGGTATACGAGTGGAACCCTGATGGTACCAGGAATTTCAGTTTGATCCATCAGCACTGATCTCACGATGTGGCTCGATCCTGCTTTGGAAATACAACATGGGGAGGCATAGTCAACAGTCACAGGTGCGATAACCATGGAGCTGTCCAAGACGTATCAAGCCTTTCCTACATGGGATGCGTAAACAGTGGAGAAGAATGGGAAAACGACTCAGTGAGGTCTTCATGAAGTAGGGCATTCAATACAGCCAGAAGGAGACAGGAATGGCTAAGATTTAGGCATAGTATAATCAAAACGAAACAAACAGATGGACAGCAGGCACCCAATTGTGTGTTGCCCTGGTCAATGGCAACTGAATTTACTGAAGTCTGTTTATGTCTCCATGACTTTGTGGTTCTATTTGCATGATTCTTAATGCCTCTTGGACCAACACCACATTACACAACTTCCAAAGACAGATACTGCAATTTGTTGTACGAAGTGGCTTTTTGGTTCACCTACCCTAAGAAAAGTTAGTTGGATTAGAAGGCTGAAATCAAAGAAGAGCCAGAGAGAACAGAGACACCAAAGAACGAGTTTATATAGTTTAGTAAGTAAAAATACAATAGTGTTATATAAAAAAAAACAAAAAATCTATACCTATGAAACCACTAGATCACGCGATAATTACCATATCTGGACTGCCCAGAATTCCGATGCAACAACCACATAAACTATGTTTACTACTTGAAATAATGTCTAAATGCCTCAATAATACTAGGGTAGATGCAACTAGATCGTATACTAATGTTAGACCTATTTAATTTACCTAAAACGCCTTATTGAAGAAAAGTTTGGGTGTTTTTTTGATATCCGATTTTTTTTTTTTCTAGCAAAGACTTATATTGGTGTAACTATAAACTCAGCAGGTTAAAGCCATTCTGTCTCGTGACTTATCCTATATATACCAAATCTGATAGAACGTCACCAATTTTGGTACGGTGCCTGTACCAATACGAAGCTTCTGGCGGAACAAGAACAGCTCGTGGTTAACTAGCGAATTTTAACGCTAACCGTGTCCGCGATAGTTTAGTGGCTAGAATCACCGTTTGTCGAGTGCTCTTTCAATTTGAAAGACCTGACAGTACATGGTAGACCGGGGTTCAATTCCCCGTCGCGGAGTTTTTTTTTGTTCAATCATATTCATATCACTTATCGTATTTATATGGTCAATACAGAAACAAGATTATGCGTTTTTACTTCAAAAGATGAATCTACATAACTTCCATGTCCCATGACCAGTATTACACCCAGATCATTTGCTGCTTCACAATCGCCCATCGGACCAAATCTAATGCTTTTATGACTGTTCTACGTTGATGAAAAGTTTTTCCCCCTAGTTCCACCTAGTGATTTCTGACCTTCTTTCTAGCTTAGGCAGAGCATTCCGCCTAGAAATCTAAGATCTAATCCTTTTCCACAGCCTCAAAATGACGTCACAATTGATTCCTTGCTGTCACAATGGCACAAAACAAATTCCATACCAAACACAATCTTCACCTTAAAAACACGGCTTTTCCCACACAATTGATCCTTTGAAAGCAATCGAGACTAAAAATGGCCTTAATCGACAAATTGAAAAGTCTCGGAGGCAGTGAGGAGTCAATTAACTCAGCCACTCCAGCTGCTCCACCTGGAAAACCACCAACCAGCAAGTCCATCTACCAGAACAGATTCAACTTTGGTGTCAATTTCGGGTCACTGTTTCTACAGGAAAAGTTCATCTTCCATCGTTTCTTCATTGATGATACAAACACCGAGTATGATGCCATCAATGCGTATATTAAGAAGCATGGTGCAGACAAAACAAGGGCTGATTTGGAAGATCATTGGAATTCGTTTGTTACTGATGATGATTGGAATTGGTTGAAATCAAAAGGTGTCACTAGTGTCAGAATCCCAATTGGGTATTGGCATGTCAATGGTGGTTACTATACTGGTAATACACCATTTGCCAGAATTGCGTCCGTTTACAAGAATGCATGGGTCATTTTGAGGCATATCATTGCTAAGGCTAAGGAGTACAATATCGGTGTCTTGGTTGATCTACATGCCTTACCAGGTGGTGCCAACACTGCTGAGCACAGTGGCCTTCAATTGAAAAGAGCTGAGTTTTGGGGTGACTCTAAGAATGAGAAATTGACCTTATCTGTCCTTGAATTTATTGCACGGGATTTGAGAGATGCTGAAAACTTGATTGGGTTACAAATTGTTAATGAATCTGAATTTGATAATCATGCGACTAAACAGAAACAATATTATTCTAAAGCAATCAAACAGATTCGCAAAGTTGATGAAGGACTCCCAATTATTATTTCAGATGGCTGGTGGACTGATCAGTGGGTTAAATGGATCAATGAAAAAGAAGCAAAAGTCAAAAGTCAATCAATTGGTGTCGTCATTGATGCTCATATTTATCGTTGTTTCAGTGATCAAGATAAGAGCAAATCACCAGAGCAAATTATTAATGATCTTGAAAAGGATTTATTGACCAACCTAAGTGGATCAGCAGATATTTTTGTTGGGGAATATTCTCATGTCTTGGACGGATCTTCTTGGGACAAGGCCCAGCATGATAGAAATGAATTAGTTCATAATTATGGTAACACTTTAAATAGATTGATCTCCACCCGAGCTGATGCTGGTTTCTTCTTCTGGACTTATAAATTTCAAGAAGGTGATGGTGGTGAATGGGGATTCATTCCTCAAGTCGAATCAGGAAATTTACCTGCAAAACCAACAAAGATCAATAAAGAATCAAGTTCTGAAGATTTTCAAAGAATTACTGAAGATGAATTGAATGCTCATTCAAATTATTGGGATCAGCAGAATTCTAATGAGAAGTATGAACATTGGAGATACAAAGAAGGGTTCATTACAGGTTGGGCTGATTCAGTTGAATTTGGTAAGTTCAACGCTTCTGTTATTGGAAGAATTAATGCTTGGAAATCAGCAAGAAGAACGGAACATGTCAACCATAGAAATAACTCCAAATTCTTATGGGAATGGGAACAAGGTTTCGATAAAGGTGTCCAGAAGGCGAAGGAGTTCATCTTTTCTTGATCTTATATATGGTCTATGGCACATACTGTTACTCATTACGATATAATAAAATGTTATGATATTATTCATTGTATGTAGTAATCATGTCGGTAAATAAGTCTAATAGTACAATCGGTATCTTTTCAATTATTTCAGTTTAGAAACACCACTAGCAGTTCTGATCCCAGCAGCTGAGGTCTTTCTGATACCACCATGGCCAATTACTGTACTTGGAGTTTGGTTACTCAATTTTGATCTAACCCTTGCGCCTGATGTGACTCTGGATCTGTTCTTTGGCAAACTTAGGCTTTCAGAAGATCCTGGTGGTGATGAAATGGTCTTTGTAGTAGTTGTTGTAACAGTTTTGGTATATTGGACACTTGCAGCAGCAGCAGCTTCCGCTTGAGTATCTGATCCTGGATTGTTTTTTGTAGAATGATATCCTGACGAGTTTTCTTCTTCTTCTTCTTCATCGTCTTCAATATCTGAATTGTTCTTGTTGCTGTAATTCCTTTCTGGAGATTTTCTTGGTTGACCTGGCCCTTCAGATTGAACAGCTTTGTGGACGGACTTGTGTAAATTGGATGTTCCAATACTGATCTTTCTTCTAACAGGTGTGGCTGGTGAATCATGCAGAGCCTTGGCTGATGACCTTTCAGCTCTAGCTCTTTTCTTAAAATCATCATAGGAGATTAAGGTTGAAAAACCATTCAATCTTTCAACTGGTGCGTTATCTAAAACATTTGTGAACTTCCATTCTCTAAATTGATTCTGATGTAAATACAACCAATGTTGTTGAGGACCAACCACCATACCAGGTCTAATCATTCTCATATAAGCAATGCATTCATTTGCTGTGAAACCATGCGTGTAAATCAAATGAGCACCGATCAAACAACCTGTTCTACCTAAACCGGCTTTACAATGGACAGCGATCTTACCACCTTGTTTTATTATACCTTCTGAGACACCAATAAAATCTTTAACGATATCCATAGTTGGACAAGTACCATCAGGAAAAATCATATCAACGTGTTGGATTCCCCTCTTCTCAAATTCCGGCTTATTATATAGATGAGAATTCAAACGAATAACCATTTTAACATCATTCTCTGTAAAATATTCTAAAACTTTTTTGAACGGTTGATTTATTGAGGTACTGCCATTCTTTTGTTGTGGGGATGCAAAAGCAATAAAATCTTTTGAAACAACATTGAAGTCACCTTGATCCACTCTTTCATATTGTTCATACTCTTCTAAATTGAAGGACGTTAAGTCAATCATACCTCTCTCCTTGGCTCTCCATAACCCATACACTATGTCTTGAATAGTGATCTCGAAATCAGCATGCGAATAACCAGCATCCCTGAAACCCATGAACGGCGGATCAATCTGACATAAGGGTTGCAAAACTTGATGTGGTGACCACGATTGAACCAAGACCATATATGCAGCTAATAAACATGCAGCGTTTGATCTGTGTTTAGCATTGGATGATGAATAAAACACGACAGCCTTCCCTTGATTATCATCCTCATTCAAGATGGTATGTAAAACGACTCCAAATCTGTATAAAAGACCAATATGCAATGGACCAAAGTCCAAATGGAATGAGTTATAAGGCAATGAGTTTTCCACTGTGAAGTAAACCAATTCATCAGTGTCTTCTGGAGTATGGTCATAGACACCTAAATAAATACGGCCTCTAAGGAATTCAATAGCATCGACTTTCAATTTCTTTGGCATAGCGAACGATCTGGGGTCTGGAGTCTGGTACTAAAATAGGTGTATATATGAATATGGGTATCGTTAAGCCTGATGCTTGAACTTTGAAGGTGCTGAAAAATCCACAAGCTTCTAGATGAGACACACGAAGAGATCAATCACAAAGCAAGCAAGCTGGGCAGACAACAACACACGGTGATCTAGCAATGGACTTAAAAGAAGGCTGAACAGAATACCTCAAGGAATCCGGGGATATTGATGGAAAGTTTGATACCTGATCTTTTTTTAAAGTTTCAAGCTATTGAGGGTTGGATATTTCATTTATTTGTTTTTGTTTTTACTTTTTTTCGAGTTTGTGTACTGCTTTGTTTACACTTTACCGGATCGGGCGGAATGACCGGAAGTTGCGATATCCGGGATAGTTATCCGAAAACAGGGTATTACCCGATCCGAGTATTTCAGAATCTAGAATTCGCGTTTCCCATTTTTTTTTGTCTGGACTTTGGCTTTCTTACTAACTTGATTCTTGTCACATTCATTATAAAAAGGGTGCAATATCTCACCAAATCAATCAAGTTGTTTCGATCGATCTCCAAACAACACACACGTTCCTCACTCAAATACCTCACATTCACTAAAATGGTTCATCAAAAAGTCACTATCATCGGTGGTGGTCCAGCTGCCTTGACTGCTGCCCTATACTTAGCCAGAGCTGAAGTCAAACCAACTGTCTACGAAGGTTTTTTGGCCAACGGTATCGCTGCTGGTGGTCAATTAACCACTACCACTGAAATCGAAAACTTTCCAGGTTTCCCAGAAGGTCTCACTGGAACTGAGTTAGTCACCAAAATGAGAGACCAAGCTGAAAGATTCGGTTCTGAAATCGTCACTGAAACTATCGCCAAAGTTGATTTATCATCAAGACCTTTCAAATTCTGGACTGAATGGAACGAAGATGCTGAACCAACCACCACCGATGCTATCATCTTAGCCACTGGTGCGTCTGCCAAACGATTAAACTTACCAGGTGAAGAGACTTACTGGCAACAAGGTATCTCAGCATGTGCTGTCTGTGATGGTGCTGTCCCAATCTTCAGAAACAAACCATTAGCTGTTATCGGTGGTGGTGATTCTGCTTGTGAGGAAGCCTTATTCTTGACCAAATATGGTTCCAAAGTCTTTTTGATTGTCAGAAAAGATTACTTAAGAGCCTCCACTATCATGCAAAGAAGAGTTCAAAAGAACGACAAATTAGAAATCTTATACAACACTGTCTCTGTTGAGGCTAAAGGTAATGGTAAACTATTGAGCGCATTGGCCATCAAAGACGTCAACACCAACGAAGTCAGAGATTTAGAAGTCAACGGTTTATTTTACGCCATTGGTCACACTCCAGCCACAGCTATCGTCCATGGTCAAGTTGAAACTGACGAAAGTGGATACATCAAAACCATTCCAGGTACTACTGAAACTTCAGTTCCAGGTTTCTACGCTGCTGGTGATGTTCAAGATTCCCGTTATAGACAAGCTATCACTTCTGCCGGTTCTGGTTGTATGGCTGCTTTAGATGCTGAAAAGTTCTTAGCTGAACAAGAATAGATTATATAGATTGTTTAATATTTTAGATTATAATGTAATGTCATGACAGATTTTTTTAACAGAACATCAAGGACGTTGTATGATTTTGGTTCATCTAATTCGCAAATAAAAACAGGCATATATATAGAACTGTACAATTATCATTTCAAAAGATCAGCTTTCGTCTAACGTTTTCTCAATTGTAAGTTTTTAATTTGTTCATCTAAAGCTTTCACCTTTTGTTGCATCTCCTCAAGATCAGCGTTCAATCTATTTCTTTCATTAACAATGTTTTGTTCCCATTGTCTGAATCTTTGCTCTTCAGCTTTAACTTGATCGGTGAAGAATTTCTTTAGTGCATTTTCTTCTTCTTTAAATTTAGGATTGTGTAATTTTCTAGAAGTAGTGAAACCACCATTGGTTTCAGTGTTTTCACCACTTTCAAGTCTTAAGCTTCTATAAGTCTCATAATGTAACTCTTCTGTGGATAGTATCAAGTCTAGCAAGTTCGTTCTTAATAACAATGATCTTAATTTTCTAAAATCTGAATGTTGTTCATTTTCAACTTCTGCAAGACCCCATGGATATTTTCTGGCTCTAACTAATTGGCCTGACCCATTGTCGTATTCTTGTTCAGAACCAATAATAGCAAATGGCATTGATTCGATTAATTGTTTAGCATGATCTGCGCTGGCTTCATCATCTAAGTCAATTGGTGGCGTGAAAATCCTAATTTCTTGTGCCTCAATGATTGATCTGATTCTTTGTTTGAATTCAGAGACTTCAGTTGGTGAAAGGGTATCAGATTTGGCAATAACTGGGATTAAATTCACTCTGGTAGAAAGTTTCTTCATGGTTTCAATGTCTAATGGTTTCAAAGAGTGACCAGTTGGTCTTATAAAGTATAAACAAGCATGGACTCTCAAATCACGTTTGACCAAACGGCCTGGTTGTTGTTCTTGTCTCATATAGGAATCATGCTGATCATCAATGAAATCAATTATTGGTTGCCACGAGTTTCTGTTGTTTATATTGTCACCAAAGCCAGGGGTGTCAATGATGTTGACTTTCAAAGTGAATCCTTTTTCTTCTAATTCAGCACGAATAATTTCGATTTCTGTAGTGGAATGAATACCACGTTTATGTCTAGATCTGTTATCAACTGGTTGTTTCAATAGAGTCTGGAAAAGGGTGTTGACAAAGGTGGTTTTACCAACACCTGATTCACCAGCAACCATTAAGGTGAAATTACCACCTTGTTTACTGATGTTTTTGTATCTGGAGGGAGAATGGAGTTAGTAATCTATTATTATCAATTGACGACGCGACCTTAGGTTCCTGAGGTGGAACAGAATGCAGAACAATAAACATACTTTTGACTAGGAAGCGAGGAAATACCAATTGGTTCAGTCATTGCGCAAAATACCTAGCAGTTGGTGGAGCAAAAAGAACGTGGCAGAGGAGCGAGTATCTCAAGTGCGTGTTCGAAATGAAAAGTAACGTTTTTTGTTTTGTTTTTGTTGATTTTTTAACGGTAGCGAGGCGATTTCGCCATTTGGCACAAGGACAAATTCCTGACCGAAACGGTCGAAGAATGGCGCAAAACTTGCGAAAACTGTAGTGCAACTTACCCGGCTTTGTGTTTTGATTGAACTCTCTGATTCATTTCTATGTTTGAAACTTGGAACTATCGTCACAACTTCTCTAATCGACGTTGCATTTCAAGATGGATGCCAAAAATGTGCTCACTCCTTTCATCAAGTCATTATTATTGAACCCTCCGAATTTGACAGCAGATGAGCTCGCACTTGTGATCAACCTTATAATAAAAGGTATTCCTTCAGATATTCAAATTGCAAGTTTCCTCACTGCTTTAAGAGTTACTGGATTAGATCATCAGCCAGAATTTATTGCAGCAGCTGCATCCAAGATCTTGGAATATTCAGACATCATTAACCCATTAAGTGTTGCTTTAGGGGGTTATGTTGATATTGTTGGTACTGGTGGTGATGGGCAGAACACTTTCAACGTCTCCACAAGCTCAGCGATTGTCGCTGCTGGTATGGGCATCGGTGTTTGTAAGCACGGTGGCAAGGCATCAACTTCAAGTTCAGGGGCTGGTGACCTGTTGTCCTCGTTAGATATCGACTTATCAAAGGTTACGGTTTCGACAGTTCCAGAAATCCTACAAAATTCAAACTTTGCATTTTTATTCGCTCCTAATTTCCATTCAGCAATGAGAAAGGTTGCTCCTATCAGGTCACAGATTGGTATTCCTACAATCTTTAACATACTTGGTCCTTTACTGAATCCAGCTCCAATAAGGGCAAGAATTATCGGTGTCTATTCTGAAGATTTGGGTCAAGTTTTTGCTGAGGCCGTTTTGAAACTAGATAAAGCCAATTATAGAAAGGCTAAATCTATGATAGTTTGGGGCCAGATTGGTATTGATGAGATCAGTCCAGTTGGAAGAACAAAAGTTTGGATAGTTGATACTGAAACCGAAAAAATCGAATCATTGTTCCTAGGACCAAAGGATTTTGGTATCAAAGAACATCCGATTGCTGATGTTGCATCCGGTACACCAGCAGAGAATGCCAAACTACTGTTGGAAATCTTGAACAACAAATTTGATGAAGGGCATCCTGTTTTTGATTACATTCTATTGAACAGTGCTGCTTTGGCATATATCAGTGGTGCTGCGAATTCATGGAAAGAAGGTAAAGAACTAGCACTAAAGTCTATAAAGACTGGATCAGCACTCAAAGCTTTTCACGATTTCAAACAAGCCATCGCAAATCTATAGGAATAGACCATCTCTGTAATATTACACATCTACACATAGTTAAGTCTGTAGTAAGTTGTCATAGTAACACAATGAAAGTGATGGATTTCGCGAAGTTTTTGTTTTGATTTCAAAAAAGTAAACAAAAAAAGCTAAACACGAAATACTTTACAAAAGAACTAGATACCCGGGATTTGCCAACAGGACGTGTGTTTCCACCCTTTCACATTCAAATAATACCGATTCGTACGGTTTACTGTTAATCTTTTGCTTTTGCTTCGTTTATCACACCGTTTATCTTGTGAATACCACCAACTGGCTTGTGTTATTGTGATTTGTGGTTTTCCAAGTTATGTTTAGAGCTACTAAACCCCTAATAGGGTCTCCACTGGAACACAGATCTGCTTCCAATGAGCTAGAATTTACACCGATAGGTCACGACAGCAATCGTGGAAATCAAACAGGAAGAAGATCAACTGTCTTGAAGAAACCTGGAATGAACTCCATATTACAACACAGAGAGCTCAACCCCATAGACAACAGCCCTCTGAAGAACAGACTGAATGGTGGTTCTTCCTTCATGGATGAAAGTGAATACGATATAATACATCAATCTGCAACAAAGACGACACGTCTACTAGATCATAGAAAATCATCACATCCAATTACCAATGAATTTGCAAGACACGACTTATTGAATAATGGTTCAAATCCAGTTAGACAACAGCAAGATAGTATCAAGAAATTACAAGATGAAAACTATAACCTCAAAATAAAACTAGCAAGTTTGACTAGATTTGTCAACTCCATTACAAATGATGAACAACATGAGATCTATAAGCAGAATTCTGAGTTGCAGGAGAAATTGATAGAGATGAGAGGTGAATTCAATACATTGAATAGAGAACTTGATAGCCTTAGAGCTGTAAAACCTGTCGAGAAAGACCCAGTTGCTATTGATGAAGAACAATATAAGGAGGAAATCAGAAATCTCAATAAAATCATAAAAGAGCTGAAGGAAGATAATGAAGATAATGAAGAAGATTACAAAACAATGATAAGGAGACTCGAAGAACAAATTGATGAATGCAAAGATAAGATAGAGGAACTTGAAAATAAACAACAGCCAGCACCGTCGTCATCTCGTTCCATTCATAAATCGCTTGTTGAGAATCTTGAAGACAAGATTAAGAACTTGAATGGTGATCTTGAAGACAAGGACGCTGAGCTACGCTCCAAGGATAATGAAATTGATGAACTTTATGAGAAAATCGAAACTTTAGAAGCTGGCGTTAGAGAACTTCAGCAGAAATGTGCACAAAGATCTGAAAGGGGTACTGTTGCTGAAAGTAAACTTGATGAGTATAAGTATTTGATTCAGCAAAGAGATGATAAAATAGAAAAGCTAGCTGAAGTCATTGAGTCCAAGAATGCCAAATTGTCTGATATCAAGGATGATTTAATTAAAGCTCAGAAGGTCTTGGAGAATGAAGCAATTGAAAAGAGTGATTTGAGATCTCACTTAAAGTCATACCAAAAGAAAGTCACAATGCTAGAAGATGACATTTCAAATGTTAAACAATCTGGCGGTGATTCAAGATTGGAGTCAAGACAATTGAAGGAACAGCAGATTGAATTGAAATCAGAAGTTGAAAAATTGAGATCGAGAGTGGAGGACTCAAAATCCATCATTGTTGATCAAAAGAAGTTGATACAAGAATTACAAAATCAAGCCTACTCCAATCAAGAAATTGAAGACGTCAAGAGAGAGTTGCTAACCAAGATAGATAAGTTAGAAAGAGAACTACATAGAATTTCCACTGAACGAGACTCCTTGAAGAGTCAGTTGTTACAATCAGATCAAGAGATCATCACATTGAGAAACAATAATGACAGAACATTTAAAGCAAATGAAGAACTCAAGAAGACATTACAAGCCAATAGACACAATCAAATGAACACCAAAGCACAGCAGAAAGATATGGATCAATTGATTAATAAGATCGAAGAGTTGAACTTTGAAAATGAAAAACTATATAAGTCATTAGAGAAGGAGAAATCTGTTAAGAAATCAGTCTCTAATTCATATGAGAAACTGGAATTGAAATCACTGGCATCTAAATGTAATGAGCTACAAATGGAATTGAATGAAAAGGAGAGTCAATTCAACAGAGAATCTAGTAAATTAAATCGAGAGTTGGATCAATACAAGGTCTCATTACAAAACAAGGAAGATGAATTATTGAAATTGAAGAACAAATTGAGGTACGCTGAGCTTGATTACACTGAGAAGTTTGATGACGAAAAGCTCGAATTGATCAAAGAGAAAAGAACCAAAGATAACCAGATCAAAGTTTTACAGCTTGATCTAGAGAGTATCAAAGAACAAAACGAATCAGAAGTTAAGTTATTGAAATCCACGATTGAGCGTCTGAGAAAGAATTCAATTCCAAGTCAATTTGATATCAATTTGCCACAATCAGAACCAAGACCACAAAGTTTGGACTATGATCTATTGGCCAAACTCAATGATAAAAATTCTAAAATCAAATACCTGAATACTAAGTTAGAAGAAGCTGCAGGTAGAGTGAAGAGTTTTGAAAAGATCATTGCAAATCTTGAAGAAGAGAAGCAATACCTGAGTATTGATAAAAGAAAACTTGAATCTCAACTAAACATTTATGAAGAAAAACTACGTCAATATAAAGCTGGTATTGCCAAGTTAAGTGAGATGAATTCCAATGACACTGAAGTTGAAAGTTTGAAGATTGAATTGAAGATCAAAGAAATAGAACTTGATCAAGTTAATAAAGGTTTCAATTTGATGAAGAGAGATTTGGTTGAAAAGTATAAAAATGCTGCTGATGACAAGAAATTGTTACAAACTAAGGTTGACAAAGTGATAACCAAATATCGTCAACTTCAGAACTCTGTCAATATAAACTCCACCAATTCTAAAAAGATGACATTCTTGCAAGATCAGAATGATTTATACAGAATGAAATACACCAAGACGTTATACAATATCCAAGATTTGAAATTTGTCAACTCATTTATGGTCAAATCAATTCAAGCCACTAATAAACACGTCAATAAAGATATCAAGAAATTACAAGATGTTGGTATTTACCCAGATTATGATTTGATATGTAATAAAAAGCTTTCATTGAAAGTGTTGTTCAAGTTTGTTGTTTCAGCAGTTAGAATTAAAAGAAAAACAGAGCATAGTTCAACGAGGAATAAAAAGATTGTGTCATTGGGTACTAAACTGGAGTTATTAGATTATTAGGGTTATAGCTGAATGTATTATTATTCCTATGTATGCGACCTGTAGTATTAATTATTCTTGAAATATTCTTCCAATTGCCGTATTCTTTGTTTGAAATCAGCGACAATGTAACTAACTTGTTCTAATTTAGTGAAATCATTATCAAGACCCTCACAAGTCCGTAGCAATTCATTTAGAGCAGTGATAGACTCTTCAACCTTCTCTAACTGATCCTCTGCTATCTGTTTCTTGTACTTGACAGTGTCTTCTGTCTGTATAGCCAATGCCTCCACCCTTTCAGTTATCTGATATATCAAGTAATCAAAACTCAAAGCTAGTTTTTTCACGCCCAGCGGATCATCTTCATGTTCATTATATTGTTCATTGGAGTCCTCATTGCTATCATCCAATCCATTTGCTTCAGTTCCATCATTGTCATCTTCTTGTTCCTCCGGGGTATGTTCATTGGAGCCCATGTCACTCAATGAACCGAGATCCTGATGCGACCTGCTGGCATTGCTTCCCAAAGAAAGCGTAACTGAGGAGCCAAAGGGTGAGAGACCCGCAAGGTCTGATAATCGTGTATTCATTTGTGTGGATAATTAGTCAGAGGGTTAGTGTTGAGAGTGTAAAAGTGTCAAAATTCAATTATGTGAAGTTCACTCGAAACGAAAACAAGGCGTCCTAATACGGCAGGGTTACGCATGCACTGGTCATATATTACGTAACATGTTACTAAAAGGAACCTTTTGTTTACCCGGCTTCAGGAGATTTCGCTATTTTCCGATAAAGTTGATAATCGATTCTGACATTCTGAACAAACAAGTGCAAAAGAAGGAACATCAGAGTCGTAAACACGCCAGTTGGGTGCTCAGAACCGCAGAAGCACAATATAAATGTCCTACGCAGACAAATATAACCCATCGGGCGCCTCGTCGCTGGTCAGAAAGATCTGTATGTGCTTATTTTAGCCCATGAAAAGCCACCTTGGTATTGATAATGGCAAGGTGATTCACTCGAAAGAAATTCAATTACTAACTAAGCACTACCAGACAGAGCATGCAGGGGGTCTCTTGCTGAACCAGATCTCTCCCTAAATCTTATCGTCTCCGACTACATCAACGAAAAGCAGGGTGGTGCTCCTCGTGAAGCTGCCAAAACCATTGTCCAGCTCATCAATTCCAAGGACTCTCACACTGCCACCTTCGCATTGGCCTTGTTGGATGTACTGGTCAAGAACTGTGGGTACCCTTTTCAATTGCAAATCTCCAGAAAGGAATTCTTGAACGAGCTTGTTAAGAGATTCCCAGAGAGACCACCTAGCAGATACTCAAGGGTCCAAAACTTGATCTTGGGTGCCATTGAAGAATGGAATCAAACCATTTGTAAGACTTCCAAGTACAAATCAGATTTGGGATTCATCAGAGATATGCATAGATTATTGACTTACAAAGGTTACGTCTTCCCTGAAGTTAAGGCTGAAGACGCCTCAGTGTTGAACCCATCAGATAACTTGAAATCAATCGCTGAGATCCAAAAGGAAGAAGAAATTGCTCAAGCTGCTAAATTGCAGGAATTAGTCAGACGTGGTAGACCAAGTGATTTGAAAGAAGCTAACAAGTTAATGAAGATCATGGCTGGTTTCAAAGATGATAATCAAGTCGAATCAAGAGCTCAAGTTGCTACTGATTTGGATAAATTGAAGAGAAAAGCTGAAATCTTCTCAGAAATGTTGGCTAATGCTCAAAATCAAGGTTCTGTTGACACATCTGATGAAACTTTGACTGAATTATACTCATCTTTGAAAGTTGCGTTACCAAAAATCCAAAAGATAATACAAGAAGAACAAGATGATGAAGCTGCTGTTCAAGATTTATTACAATTGAATGATCTTGTTAACTCATTAGTTCAGAAATATCAATACTTGAAAGATGGTGATGTTGCTAACGCTTCAAGCATCAAAGTCAGTGGTGCTCAACAATCATTGAGTTTGATCGACTTTGATGATGAGGAACCATCTTCTTCCACCCCACAACCTTCAGGAAGCAACAACACTGTTGATGATTTATTGAGTGATTTAGGTGGATGGTCCTTCAATTCAAACCCACAAGATTACGGTAACGGTGGTGCCATCAATTTGGGTGCCCTTTCACCACAGCCAACACAACCAGCTCAAACAACAACTGGTCAATCCAACTACGATATATTCAGTCAATTATCAGCTTCTGCCTCTCCAGCGCCAGCTCACGTCCAACCTGCTCAAATTAACTCCAATAACAACATTGATCTTCTTGGTGATGCCTTCTCATCTCCATCTCCACAACAAACACAACCTCAAGTCCAACAACAGCAGCCACGTATCACTGTCAACCAATCCCATCATTTGAAATTCGAACTATCAATTCTTAACAGACAACCAAATTCCATTCAAGCAAAAGCTATCTTCTCTAATTTGCAAGCAACTTCAGTTTCTAACTTGAAATTATTAATTGCTGTTCCAAAATCATTATCATTACAATTAGAACCACAATCAGGTACTTTTATTCCTTCATTCGGTAAAGATTCAATCACTCAAGTCTTCACAATCAATGGTGTCACACAGGGTGTCCCACCAAAGATCAAATGGAGGGTTGATTACGTCGTCAATGGGGGTGATGTTGAAGAAACAAATACTTTCACATTTCCATAAGATCAAACAACATTGACAGCTATACAATTGAAAAAATAGTATGTGTAAAATACGGCAAAATAGATGATATTTAATTTGAAGTTCAAAACAGATTAAAATACATATCGTAGTCATTAAAAAATGTTTATATAGTAATCCCAATATAAAACAGAGATACATAAAACCGATCATAAACAATCATAAACATCAGCCATTCTAAAGTGACGCATTAGGTGATCCTGATCCATTATTACCACTACCTGCTAAAGGACCAGTACCTTTAGCACTCTGTTGTCTCTTCTGCTGTTGTTCTGCATGTAATGCCTTCAACATATCCAATTGCATTTTCTGATCTGGTGTCAATGCTGATGTTGTGCCAGGTTGTTGTAATTGTGGTGATGATGAGGATGTGATTTGTTGGGCAGGCGTCTTGGAACGTTCTTGTTGCTGTTGTAGTTGTAAGATCTGTTGTGGTGTAGGAACTGGTGGTGACTTGGTACTAATTTTTGTTCCTTGTGTACTTGGTGTACTTGGTGATCCATTTCCATTTACTTGATTAACTCTATTGTTATGTTTAGCTTGTGCATTGGCAATATAATGAGCAGCCATCTTTGTAACTTCAGCTTTTGATAAATTTGGATTCTTGCTTTGGATTTGATTAATCACAGCAGAGACATGAGCTGGTGCAAAAGTCATCTTACGACTACCATTATTAGCTGCATTGTTGATAACTGCATTATTAACAATTGGTGAGTTCAACTTGTTCTGATTCATTGGATTTTGAGCTTGTGAAATCGCAGGACTTGATGTTTGAGAACCGGGAATGACATTGCTATTTGATCTTGATGTTGTTCCATTCACATTCAATTGAGCATTAGCCAAGCTTGGAGATGATGAAGCTGAAACTACACCACTATTACTACCATTACCAACACCCTGTTGCTGTTGCATAACCTTTCTTTGTCTCATTTGAACCAATTGTTGTAACTGTTCAGGTGTATATGGTTGACCATTAGGAGCAGTTAATTTAGCGCTTTGTGGAGTGGCATTCATAACACGTTGATTAGTGATTGGCGATTGAGCTTGTGGAATAGGAACATTAGCACGTTGAACATTAGGTGGTAATGAAACTGGGTTCTTCATTGCATTGTTTTGTAATGCTAGTTGTTGAGTAACTTGGGGTGAAACTGGAACTGATAGTTGAGGGACTCTTGGAGTACTTCCAGCAGGAGGCGCACCAACACCATTTGGACCATTAGCTGATGATGGAGCAGGATTAGGATTGGCAGCTTGAGCAGCATGAGCAGCATTTGGTCTGACTTGTTGTCCTTGAGCACCTTGTTGTGGTGGAACCGGTGGAGGGTTTGTGCCGGAGACAGGTCTGGAACTAGCAACATTTGGATTTGATCTTGCTCTAAAACCAGCTGTATTTTGCAAATAAGCATCTTGAATAGCCTTATCTCTTTCATATTTCAACTTAGATAAATCAGCAGGAGTAGGTGCAGTGACTTTCTTATCATCCAAAGGTTTTCTGACTTGATTGTTATTTGGTCTGGTAACACTTTCTCTCTTTCTCATACATTTTCTAATAGCTTCAAACATACTTGCCCATCTCAATCTCTTATGACCTCTCTGAATAGATTCAACACCAACACCAAGTGGAGATATACGTCTCTTTGTTGTAGCTTGGATATTATGAGCATGTTCTAACCACTTCATTGCATTCAATGTGTTCGAACCTCTCATATCATTAATCTGGAATGTGTCATTCAATTGAATATATCTTTCAAAACACTGCCATGGAGTTCTTCTTTCAATATTTGATGAATAATTTTTGGTTGGTCTTTTGGATAAATGAGCAGAAACAACACCCCAATTAAATGAAAACTGATTGACGTATTCGATCAAATCTTGATCATCTTCAGGCAACCAAATAGTTGGAGTTCTTAGATCCAAGTACTTCAAATTTGGGGGTGATGGTGGCTTTATTGAAATTGAGATCTTCTTCTGTGAACTGAAACCAAATAAACCTTTTTGTTGATCAGGTATCACATTTGATTCATCAATGAGGTTCTTGAAATATAAATTATAATAATTCTCATCTTGAGCAGGTAAAATTACCTTAGAAACAGGTATCAATGGTGCAGTTTCAAAATGATCATCAAAATGTTGGAAACTCGAAAATGTAGGTAAATTATCCAATAATGTTTTCTCATTATTCGTGAGTTCATTGGTGTCAATTGATAGCTTGAAAGGTGATTGGTTTTGTCTATATTTCTTGTATTCTTCGTGACTTATCTCAGGAAGTTTTGGTGGAGCAATTTCATCTTCAGGTATAGGTCTCTTCAACAATTTAGAAATATCAATAGATTCAGTATCTTCTGGTTTTGATTCATCTGAAACATAATCCTCAACGGCATCTTCAAACTGGACATCAGAAGCCTCAACATCCAGATATTTGATTGGTTTCCTCTTAATACAACACACTTTACCAAACTTCCAGTAATCAGAAACACATTGAGCAATGAATGCACAAGTTGCAATTCTCAGCTTTCTCATCTCTTTAAAATCAGTTGCCATCCAATTCATTTCACTTAACAGATAATCCCATTGAGTCTTTTGATTTGCCTTGATAGGATCAATGAATCTGGTAGGTTGTCTTAAACTCCATTTACCTTGTCTCTTCAGCTCTTCAATTCTTGAATTAACGACGTTAATCTTGCCTTCCGTTAAGGCACTTTCAAACATATTAGAAGTGACAGCTTTATGTGTGGATGGTATCAATTTCACTAATGGTAATGTTTGAGCAAGGTAATATAATTCAGCTAATGGAGTGGATTCTGCAACTTTGGCAGGTAAGAATTCCTTAAGAATTAGTACTGTTTTATCAATAGTATCTTTATTATTTGGATCATATAATGAAATATGGCTATCTGGAGATTTTCTCTTCTTTCTTGGTGGTTCTGATCTCAATTCAACTCGAGTCTCGTCTTGTGGTTGTTGAAGTGATGGTGTAGATGTCTTCTGGGTTGACGGTGTAGCTTGTAATGGTTGAGATTGTGGGGTCTGTTCAGAGGTTTGAGAATCATGTAATTGAGGTGACGTTGGTTTTGGGGATAGCTGAGTTGTGGTAGAAGCTTTTGGTTCTTCCGGTTCCTCTTCTTCATTGTTGACAGATGGTGTAGTTTCAACAGGTTTTGTGGAGTCCTTGGGCACAGTGACTTCTTGCACTTGCATTGGTTCTGGTTCTTTGACCTCGTCAACTTCCTTTTCTTCGTCTTTGACTTTCTCTCTTTTCCTCTGCTCTACCACTGGCTGATCTTCTTTCTTTTCTATCTGTATGTTCTGTTGAGAAGCATCTTCAGTAATGGTGATAGTAGGAGCTGGGTCTTTTTCAAGAGATTTCCAGTTGAAAGTCAAGCCATTCTCTATCTCATTCTTCTCCAGAAACTGGGATAGTCTTTCTTTGAAAGGCACTAGAAGTTCTTCAGTGTGCACTGTCCTTAGTCTATCGAGGTGATGAACAATGTATAATTCAGACAACTTCCTTTTCCTGCTCTCAATCAACATCTGCGAGTCTGGTTTTTTTACAGCAGCATGTGCACCCTCGGCAGAAGTTTCTCCACTACTGATTGGAAGAGCAGCACCGCCCATTTTTGTATTACTGACGTGCCTTTTTAAAACCTGGTTCCTGCTTCTCACTATTTAATGAAAAACAAATAGTTTAAAAAAACAACCAAAACAATCCCAAAAACAGCCCGAAAGTCGCCAAATATCAATGCAAACGAGTCCCGGAAAACGCGGCAACAGAAGCCACGGGTCTTTTGAGGTGGAAACAGCGGTTTAGTCACCAGAAGGGGTCTTCTGGGTGCTGTTTTGAGTGCTTTTAAGTTTGGTTTTGACACTCGTTGAAATTTCAATGTTTGGGTTTTCTGACGAGAAGTGGACTTTTTTTAGGATTTTTCGCGGAGAGAAGAGAAGTATACGCGAAAGTTACCGCATCCAGCCGAGACTGATGCGTTTCAAATCAAAGTACATCGTATTCTCTTGTATTTTACCAGTTGATTACTCGAAAATAACGCCTGTTGGCGATGTCGTTTCAGGAAGAATGCAATGTCATTTTGGACAATGACCAGATCTTTGAGGAGGACAAAATCGACCTGCTCGAAGACCTGGTGAAGCAAAGGTTTCCGAATCTCAGCAAAAAAGAGGTCGAGAAGAAGATAATGGACATTCTATGGAAGCATAAGGACCCAAGCAGACAGGATGTAAAGATCGTGAAGGTCGAGCAGAGAGTGATGAATATTGATTTCGAGGAGATCGAAAAGAAGATCGAACTAGAAAAGCAATCATACAAATTGTGTAACATATCTGATGTTGATAAAGAATACAATGATGTTGTCGAAAAGATCCAGATCTTGAACCTCCAGATCTATGGTAATAAGAAGAATAATTTAGAGTCGGTAGAGGCCTCCCCATTTGACAAGATTGCTGAGATTTTCAACGGTGCCATCCCAAAACAAAGAATCGAACAGAGTCTGAAGGTTTCTGGTTATAGTGTCGTTGACGCATGTAAACTACTAGTTAGCCAACTGAAAAGAGACAGAGAAAACCAACCAATCATTATTCAAAAACCTCTATTCAGTTTAGAAGTAAATATCCCCAAAGCAAAGTTGTGTTCGTACTTGATAAGGAATGGTGAATGTTTAAGATCAGATTGTCCATTTAGTCATGATTTAGAACAAACAGTTTGTCATTTCTGGTTGAAGGGCCATTGCATCGCAGGTGATAAATGTACTTTCAGGCATTCAATTGATGGTCTTGAGACTTTGCCAGTTAGTCGTACGCCACCAGCCAATACTCCATTAATTCAATCATCTGCTCCATTAACTGCCCCAACAACAGCTCCTACAACAGCCATTGGTGAGAAACCAAAATACACATTCTCGTCAATCCCATCATTCACACCATCTTTACCAATAACTATCCAAACAAGATTGAAAAAACCAGCATTGGTCCCATGGGAAGAACAAAGCCATGCTATTTTCAAGAAATACTTGGAAAGCAGAAATTCAGCTATGAGAAACGAAACACAGAGAAAGAAATACGCATTACAATCGACACAGGAATGGAAGAATAATGATGGTCAGAAATCCAAGAAGTTGAGTGATAAGGCCAATAGCTTTGAAGATAAAATGTTGGGTGATCTGGAAAGAGCAGATGATGAATTGTACGAATACTCAGAAACCACAAGAGATGAAAGCTGGTTCGAAATGCATGGTCTGGAATATAACGAGGCCATTGAACAATTGGCTGGTAATTTACAAACTGCAAGAGATAAGAAGAACGTCAGAGAGTTAGTATATTTGGTTGTTCCTGGTACTTCGGCCTATCAGGACTTCAAGAAAATCACCAAACCAATTCAAATTTGGCTTGATCAAGAAGGTTACAGATGGGAGATTTACAATTACAATTCACAATATGGTTCAATAATAGTCGCTGATCCAAACTACTAAACTCAAGTACACCACATCATTTATTGTAATTCCCCCTTAGAAACTGTCATTAATAGCATCTTCCAATTGATTAATAGATTTAGTCAATCCAGCATCATCAACAATAATGAACGTTTGAATTATACCATTCTTGGAAGGTAGTTCTACTTTGAAAACAGCATTTTCTTCTAGGAATTGATCCTCGTAGTGGTAATAATCGATTTCAACTTCTGGTTTGACTTTTTTATTGCTCTTTTCATCATTATCGATATTAACTTCGTATTTTCTTGATGGGATGACATAGTAATCGAAACCTGAATCATTCTTGACTAATTCTTCAAGAACCATTTTGTAAGTGGCAGGTATGATTTGAATAGGCATGTTAATCAATCTTTCACTTAATAGTAATGACACTTTCTTGTGTGAGATTTTGTTCAAATAACTGGATAATCCAGTATCAACACCATGTAGAAATTTAAAATAGTCATTCTTCTTCAAATCTTTGATATTGACTGGAGCAAGGAATAAATATGGATCACTTTCTTTTCCATCGGTCTTGATTGTAGTACTCAATGAATCTAATGTGTAATCAGTCAATTCACTTAAATTCAATCTTTTGGAATCTTCACCAATTAACTGACGTAGTAAATGTTTGATAGCGTGGAAGTCAACATCTTTATCAACGTCAAAGAAGTCGAAGTCAACATTGATGATTTCTTCTTCTTCTTCTCCTTCAACTAGTTCTTCTTGTTCCTTAATTCACGTGTTAGTATTTTGTCATATAATTTTTCATTCTCTGAAGGGTTTGGCACTCACAGAATCAGTGGAATCGATATCGATATCTGAATCTTCCTCGTCAATTCTTCTTTTGGACATTACTGGCTATAATCCTTTCTATTAAAGTATGATTTCCTCACATAGTTAAGCATGTCATCGCTTCAATTTTTCTTGTTTCGAAATTTTATTGTTTCGGGCACACTCGCATATAAATTTTGACACTGATCTTTATACTGAAATAGAGTAATTCTGACGCATTCTTTGACAAAACGTCATTCAGAAAGATGTCATTAGTACAGGGGTATTCATCAACAGAAGAGGAACCAGAAGATACAAAACTCACACGAGTATCAACAAAACTAACCGAACAGATACCGAAACCCTATGGTGCTCCTACAACTTTCAGCAGCACATCAAACACCACAATTCAGCCTGAATCGTTTAAGGTGGGTAATTCCATGGCCTCTAAGGAGTCATTCGATGACGCGATGTTTGACGTCCAATATAGGGCATCCAAGAGAGGTACCAATGACAATAATGCTGTCAGAGTAAAAGTAAAGAAGAGAAAGAAGGGAAGCGTTGAGGATGGTACGTTTCGAGGACCTTGGGCCAAGTTTGGTGAATCCAGTGATGAAGAAGAGGTACGCAATGATGAAGAGAAGGAACAGGAAGATGAATATGCTGTGCAGGTTGTTGTTGAAGAACTTGATGATAGTGATAGTGAAGAAGAAATTAAAGAAACCACTAAATTCTACGGTAAAGAAGAGTTTGATTATCAAGGAAGAACATATATTCATGATCCATCGGGATATAAGAAACAAGACCAGAAAGAATGCTTCATTCCTAAGAAACAAATCAAAATCCTTCCTGGTCATCATAAAGGTATCACCAAGTTGGAATTATTTCCAAACTCAAACCATCTATTATTATCAAGTGGTAATGATTCCAAGATCTACTTATGGTCAATGATAACGTATGAGTTATTAAGAGGCTTCTTTGGTCATGATAAACCAATCAGAGACATCAATTTTAGTATTGATGGTACTAAGTTCCTTAGTGCCAGTTATGACAAAACAGTTAAATTATGGGACACAGTAACGGGTGAAATTCTAAACACTTTTCAATTCAAAGCCACTCCAAATTGTGTCAGGTTCAATCCTTTCAACAACGATGAGTTTCTTGTTGGATTATCAAACAATAACATTCAACATCATTGCATTTCCACAGATACGATAGTTCAAACATATGATCACCATCTTGGTTCCATCAATGACTTATTATTCCTTAAATCAGAACCACAAAGATTCATCTCCACTTCAGAAGATAAGACAATCAGAGTTTGGGATATCGGTATCAACATTCCTATTAAGCTAATTTCTGATCCAACATTACATTCAATGCCTGTTCTACGACTACATCCAGAAGATAAATATTTCCTTGCACAATCCATGGACAACACAATAAAGACATTTTCTACAAAAGATAGATTCAAGACAAACAAAAAGAAGGTATTTGCAGGCCATATTTGTGCTGGGTATGGTATTGGATTTGATATCTCACCAGATGGTAAGTATGTGATTAGTGGAGATTCTAGTGGGTTGGTTGTTGTATGGGACTGGAAAACTTGTAAAGTGTTGAAGAAGATAAAATGTGATGATAAAACTATATCCAGAGTAATTTGGAATGAAAGAGAAGGTGGTGGTAGAGTATTAATGGGTGGTGTATCAGGAAAGATCCATTACTACGATTGATAATTTTAATGTACATCATGATATTAGTATGAAGAATAATATGAGGATATCTATGCGTAAAATGAAACAGATTTTGATTTTCTTGCTTGAACTTCACCAATAGCTTCAATAAAGTCTTCATGTTTAACATTGGATTGACCATTTCTTAAGGCAATCATACCAGCTTCCACCACAACAGCTTTCAATTGAGCACCATTGAATTCATCTGTTGATCTAGCTAATTCTTGCCAATTTATAGCACCATCAACTGTCATTTTTCTTGAATGAATTTGTAAAATTGATGCTCTTGCTTCTTCTGTAGGTAATGGGAATTCAATCTTTCTATCTAATCTACCTGATCTTAACAAGGCAGGATCTAAAACATCGACTCTATTTGTAGCAGCTAAAACTTTAACACGATCATCTGAACCGAACCCATCCAATTGATTTAATAATTCCAACATAGTTCTCTGAACTTCACGATCACCAGATTTATCAGAATCAAATCTCTTAGTACCAATAGCATCTAATTCATCAATGAAAATAATAGTCGGAGCTTTCTCTTTAGCTAATTCAAAAGCATCACGAATTAATTTAGCACCATCACCGATAAACATTTGAACTAATTGAGGAGCAGCTAATTTCAAGAAAGTAGCTTCAGATTGAGCAGCACAAGCTCTTGCTAATAAAGTCTTACCGGTACCTGGAGGGCCATACATTAATGCACCTTTTGGTGCTTTTATTCCTAATTTCTTGAATTTTTCAGCTTGTTTCATTGGTAATACTATAGCTTCCACTAATTCTTCAATTTGTTTATCTAACCCACCAATATCTGAATAAGTTTCAGTTGGTTTTTCATCAACTTCCATTGTCTTCACACGAGAATCATATTCTGCTGGTAATGTATCTAACACTAGATATGAATCTTTATTAACACCAACCAAATCGTTTGGTTTTAAAGTATCATGATCAACTAACCCGATCATTGGTAAGAATACTGTCTGTCTTGTAGATGTTTTCACCACTGCGGATTTACCAACTCTAGTAGAATCCAAATCTATATTAGCACCTTGTTTAGAGGCATCTTCTTCAGCTTCAACATCCAACAATTCAACAATATTACCAACCAAATAAGGTAATTGTCTATTATTATCAATTTTCTCTGTATTGTCTTTGATCTTCTCCAACATAACTTGTTTATCATGTCCTAATCTTTGTAATTCAGATCTCATCACTTTGATATCATTTTCAAGTAATCTTGTTCTGTTATTAATATCATCTGTGGAGGAGTTTAAGATTTCTTGATCGAGGGAATCTTCCTGAGTCTCTTCCGGTTGCTGGTTGGCCAAATCCTCAAGCGTGGACATTGTGAGTTGGTATTCAATTGGTGAGTTGTGATTGGGGATACTTTAGTGGGTTTTTGATAGTGGGTTTTTGAATGTTCGATTTGTTTATTTTGTTGCCACTGGCGAATCGGTCGGGATTTGAAACGGTCGGAATTGGGTAAAGTATACTGAATGAATCCTTCACTATGCGGAAACCACAAAAATCAAACTAATACAGTAAAGGAGTCTATTTAATCATAATATCGTTTAATAAATAAGTTATATAATATATATTATATATAAGTGTACTGTATGAATAATGATATCAATGTATCAAACATTTTACATGATCAGTTCAATCAACGACGAATAAATCAACGAATTCATCAACATCCAATTCTTCTAATCCTTCACTCAATGACGTCTTCAAGATCTTATCAACTTTAGCACCATCACTACCAAAATGTTCCTTAACATGTCTTTCAAACTTTTCTAGTAACACAGGTTTACCTTCTTCTCTTCTCAATCTATGACCGATTGGATATTCCACTTTGACTTCATCTAAAACAGTACCATCATTCAATTCAATTGTTAATGAATTGCCAATTGATCTCTTTGAAGGATCATGATAATCAACAGAGAATTGTTTATTTTCCACACATTCCATTTTGGATCTCAATTCATCGATTTCTGGGTTTGATGCAATTGCATCAGAATAATCATCAGCCGTCAAACGACCATGAAGTAATGGAATTGCAATCATGTATTGAATACAATGATCTCTGTCTGCGTAATTGTACAATGGACCTTTCTTATCAATGATACGTAATGCTGCCTCTTGGGTAGAAATGGTGATCTTCTTGATATCTTTAAAGGTCTTTCCTTGAGCTTTCAAGTTATTGAATGAAGTTAATGCAGCTTCAACTGCAGTTTGAGCATGGAATTCAGCAGGAAATGAAATCTTAAATAGGACGTTTTCCATAACATAAGATTCGAAATCTCTTTGGAATTTGAATTCTTGACCTTTGAATAAGACATCGTAGAACCCCCATGTTTTGGCAGTTAAGACAGAAGGTAAACCAGGTTCACCATTCTTAACCAAGTAAGCTAAATTCACAGCTCTTGAGACGGCATCACCTGCAGCCCATGATTTCCTTGATCCAGTATTTGGAGCATGTCTATAAGTTCTTAAAGATTGGCCATCCACAAAGGCCTGAGAAATAGCATCAATTGTCTGTTCCTCGTTCAATCCAATCAATTTGGAAACAACAGAAGTGGTTGCAACTTTAACCAACAGGACATGGTCTAACCCGACAGCATTAAAAGAATTCTCTAATGCCAGAACACCTTGAATCTCATGAGCTTTAATCATCCCCTCCAAAACATCTTTGACTTTGAAAATTTTACCAGATTCAATCCCGGCTTTGGCCTTTCTTGTTAAATGATCTGTAACGGCAAGAATCCCACCCAAATTATCAGAAGGATGACCCCATTCAGCAGCAAGCCAACAATCATTATAATCCAACCATCTGATTAAAGTCCCGATTGACCAGGCACCTCTGACTGGATCCAATTGATGACTTGTCCCAATAACCTTTGTACCATTTGGCACAACTGTACCTTCAACAACAGGACCAATGATTCTCTTTGGCTGGTCGTATTTCAAGGCAGCTAGCCCGCATCCAACAGTGTCCAGTAGACACAGTTTGGCAGTGGAGTATGCTAATTCTGACTCGATTGGTGTGTTGTGGATGTAGCTTGCGATCTTAGTGAGGACCTTATCTGGTTGTGGACGTGTGTTCTCGGTGACTATACTGGACATAGTTCTGGCGCTGGAGGAGAAGGATCTTCTGAGCATGGTGAAGAGAGGAAAGTGATGTTTTGTCCTTTCCAGCCTGTCGATGTGCTGGTGTGGGGATGTGGAACTTATATAGGCCAGAGGGACAAGAGCAGGATCCGAGAAGGAGAAGGTGTTAAGGTTTGGCCATTGTTGATGATTGGCATCCCGCAATCCGGGGTCACCGTTGTGCGTTCAGCCTCGCATTTGCACCACTTGGAACTTCGTGTCACTTTTCCCGATGCGGTTTATCGCGCAAATGCCGACTTCGGCCTGCGTTGACAGATTTTGTCTTGACCGACCGTGCATTGGCGATGCGCCAGTGCCTCACTAACAGTAGGATCGCACTCTACAATAGCGTTCATAGTATCAAAACGTGTATAAATAAATAAATATCATATGTATAAGCTACACTGAGCACTTCCTCTCAGTTATGCAAATGTGCCAATCCCTCCATCGTAACACTCTTGGGTCTCTCAATAGGCATACCCAGGGCCCTATCCCAAACCAACTGAGCCAAAGGTCCCAATGATCTTGAGGCACCAAAGATAACAGTAAAGAACAACAATTCCTTGATACCGTAATGATAAAACAAAATTCCTGATGATGAATCAACATTAGGGAATGGATTCTTGGTCTTACCATGCTTGGTCAACACGCCTGGTGCAATCTCAGAAAGGTTTTTAACTAATTGGAAATATTGATCATTTTCAAATTCTTCTGGACGATTCAATCCAAATTTGATCATTGCTGTGAATCTAGGATCTGGTTTTCTTAAAACACCATGTCCATAACCTGGAATGACTCTCTTATTATTCAATAATTCCCAAAGATAAGCTTCAATCTTCTCTTTGTTATTAATATCACCAACTTTATCTTTCATCTCAACAATAAACTTAACAACCTCTTGTGCAGCTAATCCATGTAATGGTCCAGCCAATCCTTGAATACCTGCACTTAAACTCAAATAAGAGTCAGATAATGCACTACCAACTAAATGAGAAGTATGAGCAGAAACATTACCACCTTCATGGTCACCGTGTAAAGCAAGATATAATCTCATCAAATTAACAAAATCATCAGATTGAGATGATGTTAAGTTATGAATATTTAATGAATCTTTATATGTTTGTCCTAGCATTGATGATAAATTATAACTCCAATCACGAGATTCATTCAATTGACCTAATGGTTTACCATTATAATATGTGTTTGAATAAATACGACCAATTATTGCTGGAAGTTTAGAAATCAAATTCAATGAATCATCAAAGTATAATTCCCAATATTTATCCTTTGGAATACCATTCTCATACGCTTTAGCAAATTTAGAATCATTGTTCAGAGCACTAACAGCAATAGATAATTGAGTCATTGGATGCATTGTCTCTGGTAATGAATCAATAACAATCTCCAAGTATTTAGGTATTTTCAAATTCGAATTCAATTCACCGACAAACTCATTGATCTGACCTTGCGTTGGCTTCTCGCCAGTGATCAAAAACCAAAACATTGACTCAGGTAAAAATTCATCCTTCTCAGATCCACCTTGAACTTTAGGTAAGAATTGCTGGCATTCTTCAATAGTATAACCATGAAATTTAACACCTTTCTCAGAGTCAACTTTCGAAGCTTCCCAAATCAATGATTCATAACCTCTCATCCCACCAACAGTTGACCCAATAGTCAAATCGCCAATCTTCACACCAGCCTTCTTGGTCCTCAATTCGTTATAAAGGGCCTTCTTCGCTGGGATTTTGGACTTGATGATCTCACGCAATGGACCATACGACGCAGTGGAGGAATATCTTCTGAAGGCGAGCATAGTTGTGTTGATAATCCACTTGATTAGCCCAAATGGCAATGATAACCCAATCCAGTCGACGCGTCTCTCTCTTTATATATCTCGAGTTCCCTTTGGCCAGGGTCATTTGCGGTTTTTTACTCCACACATAGTTAATCCCGATTCGGAAGTGACACAAACTGGGCCGAGAGTGAAAACCTCATATGTTTTTGATATTTTGTTTTTAGGCTTCGCGCTGCCCCACTTTGAGTCATGGAGACAATAGCCTCACAAATGGATCAAGGGCATTGCATCACGCCAAAACTACAGCCTTATTAAACACCCGTTGAGGGCGTTCTTCTAACAGTTCATTAAACTATACCAATATTATATAATTCTCATTTCCATCGTAAGCTTTTGTTTCAAAGAGTTGAGCTTTGAAAACACATTAAGGGGTTGTTGTTTTTGTCTATCAAATCTATAATTTCAACTCTTTTGGTTGTTCCCATGGGTTAGATTGATCGGTGAAATGACCGTATGAGGCAGTCTTGAAGTAAATTGGTCTAGCTAAATCTAATTCTTTGACGACAACACCTGGTCTTAAATCAAAGTTCTTTCTGATAATAGCGACCAATTCATCACTAGAGTATTTGGAAGTACCATAAGTTTCAACAAAGATGGATAATGGTTCGGCAACACCAATAGCATAAGATAATTGAACTAAAGCTCTTCTAGCTAATTTAGCATTAACTAAAGATTTAGCAATCCATCTGGCAGCATAAGCAGCAGATCTATCAACTTTGGAGAAATCTTTACCAGAGAAAGCACCACCACCGTGAGCACCCCAACCACCGTAAGTATCAACAATGATTTTTCTACCGGTTAAACCAGCATCACCTTGAGGACCACCAATAACGAATCTACCAGATGGTTGAATGTGATATGTGGTTTTGTCATCTAATAATTCCTTTGGAATGACTTTCTTAACAATATGTTCTTGAATTTCTGTTCTTAAATCTTCAGTTGAAATTTCATCAGCGTGTTGAGTAGAGATGACAACGGTGTCAACTCTTAATGGAACAACAGCACCACCATCATTTTTATATTCAACAGTGACTTGGGTTTTGGTATCTGGTCTTAACCATGGTAAAGCACCGGATCTTCTAGCATCAGCTAAAGCTTTGTTTAATTTATGTGATAGTAAAACAGTTAATGGTAATTTTTCATCAGTTTCATCAGTGGCATAACCAAACATAATACCTTGATCACCAGCACCTAATTCTTCTAAGGCCTTTTCGTAATGTAAACCTTGAGCAATATCTGGAGATTGTTGTTCAATGGCGACTAAAACATTACAAGTCTTGTAATCGAAACCTTTATCAGATGAATCATAACCAATATGTTTGATGGTATCTCTGATAACTTTTTGGTAATCAATGGTGGCTTTGGTGGTGATTTCACCAAACACTAAGATTAAACCAGTCTTAGCAGCAGTTTCACATGCAACTTTTGATAATGGATCTTGTGCTAAACAAGCATCTAAGATAGCATCACTGACTTGATCACAGATCTTATCTGGATGACCTTCACCAACGGATTCTGAAGTAAATAAGAAAGTTTCTGACATGGTAATAGTTTTATTTGTTGTCAATTAAAAGAGAAAAAAAAAGAGAAGCCAAAGAAATAAATTCAAATAATGGGATCCAATTTACTTTATATAAGATTTCACAATCGTCCAGAAAAAAACCACATGCAAAAATTTTCACACTTTAATTTTTCACATGGCGATTTGCAAAAGAAATTTATCGTTTAGAAATTTGAAGATTATGCAGTGGCACGTGACCGCCATAGTTAACTAAACGAGCGCCACATGTTTTCAATTCCCGAAAAACGAAAAACAATCACGTTGCAAGTTACAAATCACAGGTAAATAACTAATAATACATGGTCAATATATATATATACTCACTCTCTCTATACCCCGTTCCTTAACCCTCGTTGACTTCCTGAGCCATTGTACATTCTGCCGCTTTAGCTTCTCCATCTCTTTGAACTTCTCCTCCAGTATTTGGTTTCAATACTTTTGTCATGTACTCTTCATCAAATTCAGTGAAATCTAAATCTGGTTCACCTTCACTAAATTCTTTATATTTAGCCATAGCCATATCCTCTAACACTTGAGCATCATTATAAACCATAGATCCTTCTTCATTATAAATCTTAGCATTACCAAATATCAATCTTAAATCTTCTAAATATTCTTTCAATGAATGATAAATATCTGTATTCATTCTCTTTTGAATAACGTCAAATGCAATTGGTGTCTTGATCAAAATATAATAATCTGGATAATATCTCTTTGGTGGTTTAACTTTGAAAATATCACTCAATTTACGACCTTCATCATTAACATAATTGATCAATTCATTGTAAATCTCCAACATCTGATCATTCAATTTAGTACGAGCCTCTTCACTTAATGTTTCATCCCTTGGTTGTCTATTTGGTGGTGCATTACTTCTGCTCTTTCCACTGCGAGCTCTTGATGGTCTTGGTTTAGCACTACCGCCACGTCTAATTGTTTTTGGTTTGGATCCAGTTGCTGGTGATGCTACGTATCCTGAATCATCTGGTGTGCTACCAACAGTATCTTCGCCACCAGCAGGAACACTTCTTCTTTTCTTAGTGACTAATCCATCTTCATCAAAATCTTCAATCAATTGATCTAATTCTGATCTTTTCTTCTTATTGGACCTTTTCTTTGGTTTTACTTCTTCTTCTTCATCATCAATGAAATCTTCTTCATCTTCATCCATACCTTCAATTTGTCTTAGCCATTGTTCTTCTGTTAAATTATCATCATAGAAAGTTTGCTTGCGTTCTCTATTACCACGACCATAATCTGTTTCTAATTCAGTAACCTGATATTCAGATGGTTCATGTGAATATAATTCTGGTAGTTCTTGATCTGTGTAAAGACGACCTTGAATCTTCTTCATCTTGCGTTCTTCATCTAATCTTTGAAACGTAATCAATTCATCTTCGTTTCTTGATAAGATTTCATTTAATTCATCGTCATCTAATTCATCATCATCATCCTCTTTCGTGGTCTTCTTACTTTCTTCAGCTTCTAACAATTCTCTTAATAAAGCTTCTTGTTCTTCAGCAGTAGATTTGTTATCAAACTTACCCGCTTGAATAACTTTACCATCAATATCTAATTTTTGATGAGCTCTATCTAAAATAACTTCTTCAACTGAATCTTCAGTAATCAATCTTAAAATTCTGACTTCATTCTTTTGACCAATTCTATGAGCTCTATCTTGAGCTTGTAAATCTTGATGAGGATTCCAATCAGTATCAAAAATAATAACAGTATCAGCCGTTTGTAAATTCAAACCTAAACCACCTGCTCTTGTAGATAACAAGAATGCAAAATATTCAGAATTTGGTGCATTGAACATTTTCAAAAGATCAGTACGATCATCAGCTTTAGTAGAACCATCTAATCTTAAATATTTCATATCACTAAATCTTAAGAAATCTTCCATAATGTCCATGATCTGTGTCATTTGGAAAAAGATCAAAACTCTATGACCAGTAGCTTTAAATTTTGGCAACACTCTTTCTAATAATTCAAATTTACCAGCAACTCTCCAGATATTATAATTTGTATCGTGATTCGGATTGATAATGTTTTCAATTTCTTCAAAGACAAAAGGATGATTACAAATCTTTCTCAATTGCATAATTGGATTATTGAAACCTTTTAATGCAACTAATTTATTGTTTTCTTCATCCGGAACAAAAATTTGATGATATTTCAACATATGTTGGTACATCTTACTTTGAATAGAAGACATTTTACATTTGATGACTTTTTCAACCTTATTTGGTAGATCTTTTTCAACATCTTTCTTCAAACGTCTTAATAAGAATGGTCTCAACACTTTATGCAATCTTCTAATAACCAATAATGTTTCTTCTTCTGATAATTCAATCTTATCTTGACCACCAGTGTTAGCAAATGGAGTATTAAACCATTCATCAAAGGATTTAACAGAATTGAAAATCTTTGGTAGGACAAAATTCAATAATGCCCATAATTCAGGAAGATTATTTTGTAATGGAGTACCAGTTAAAATCAATCTATAATCAGTATGATAATATTGTGCTAATGTTAATGATAATTTAGAATTTGCGTTCTTCATTCTATGACCTTCATCAATAATCATATGAGCCCAACGAATTTTGGATAACAATGGTCTATCTTTAATAATATATTCAAAAGTAGTCAACAACACTTGGAAATTACCAGTCCTGATATCTTGCTGCATCAGTTTACGAGCACTTGGAACACCCTTATACGTGAGTTTCTTAACAGCAGGAGCCCATTTTTCAAATTCAAGATTCCAATTAGTCAAAGTAGATAATGGAACAATAACTAAAAATGGACCATTAACTTTCTTAACTTCAATCAAATAAGTGATTAATGAAAGACTCTGAATGGTTTTACCCAACCCCATTTCATCAGCCAAAATACCATTCAAATGATTATTATATAATGAAACCATCCATTGAAGACCTTTTATTTGATATTCTTTCAAAGTTCCACCAATTAAAATAGAAGGTTGAACTTTAATTTCTTCTTTGACTCTATGAGCAACAGAGTAATAATCAATACTTTCTTGTTCTTCTTCATCCATGTTTTCAAACTCTTCAGAAACTACAGCACCTGAAGTCTTGACTTGTTCATGAGTTTCTTTCTGTTGCTCTTTCACTGCTTGAGCTAAAGAATGCAAGAATTGATTAGTTTGCTTTAACAAATGTGTAATTCTTGTATCCTTTGTTTGATCTAATAATTTAATATAAGCTTCTTCATCATTTGCTTTCAATGCCTGTAAACGCTGTTTAGCATTTCTTTCAATTCTCTTAGCTTCTTCCTTTTCAATATTTGAATGCATATGAATGATTGATTTCCCAAATTTACGAATCCTATATTTTCTTTCAGTTCTCTTTCTAATTATGATGGATGAATCCGAAGTCAGTTTCTCGATCTGTTCTGATTTCTTCTTATTTTCGATCTTCAATTTCATTGATTGTTGTTGTAGATATAACGAGTTGGTCTTATCAGCATCAGTTAAATTGACTTTTCTATTCTTTGCAAGGAAATTTGGATGAGTATTAGTCAATAATGAATGTGTAAAATAGTTAAAACTCAAAACATGACCTCTCATAGCTTTCTGTAATGGTAATAACTGCAAAGAATAGTATTCAATCAATAATTCCAGATGATCTTCAGTATGTTCTTTTGAATTATTGATAGATTCAACAGTTTTAGAGAATTCAGTCAATATTTTATCAATAGACAATTGAATTTCAGATTCTCTAATTTCTTGTGCACCTTGAATATCAACACCAGTTGGGAAAACACCAGGTATTATCACTCTTGATTTAGGATGATTCATCAATTCATATGGAACTTCTTTCTGTTGTTGTGGTGGTGTGTATGAATCAGCTTGTAATCTTGGATCATTGATAGGTATGATGCTTTTGATATCTGGATATTCTTTTTGCAGTTTCTCAAGAGGTATTGGGGCCTGATCCTGGAATGTATTCAAGTGACTAGAAGATTGATTTCTCTTTTGCATTTGAGGTGATCTTGTAGATGTGTGTGGTAAAGATGAACTTGGAATTGATGCACTTGTATTCTGTTGGCCTAATGGAGGAGATTGTTGAGATGGTACCAATGGAGAGTGATTCTGGGACAATTGAGAATTCACAGGAGATGGCTGTTGGGCAGCTGATGTGAGGCTGGAGTGAATGGCTTGAGAGCCGTTATTACGATGATGTTGTTGAGGTAAGGGAGGGGTCTGTATCGTTGGATTCTTGTTCAAGTTCTGTTTCAATGAGGAAATCAAGATGCTGTTGACTTCTTGTGGAATATCAATGTTCTTCACTAGACATTTGAACGCAGCTATCTGTGCTTTCAATAGCATTGATTGAGATGGCGCAAACAGGCCATTCTGGAGAGGATTTCGTTGGTTTTGTGGCAATTGAGACTGCGAAGGCTGTTGATGGACCTGGTGCTGTTGAGGAGTCTTTTGATGAAATTGTTGTGTGAGCTGGGGTGTGTTGTTCATTAGCTGCTGTTGTTGGTTGATGAAGCCATTGTTCTGGGGCGCTTGGGGTTGTTGCTGTTGTTGTTGTTGTTGCTGCTGCTGGAAGACAGGCGACTGGGTCTGGGTCTGAGAGGAGGGCTGCTGCTGTTGCATGCGCCTGGCCTGTTCCTGCTGCTTCGACAGCTGCTTGAGCATCTTGGAAAGATGGATGAACTCCGGGTTCTGGACAACCTGGTCACCGTACTGCTGCTTCAACTGGATCCAGCGCTGGGAGGGTGTTAGTAGGGGTCGGGCGTGGCCGGGGGAGACTGTGCACTCACCTGGTAGAGCTTCTGGATTTCCTCTCTGGGAATGGGTCTTCCTTGCTCCATTGTGTCAAACGGGAAAACAAAGACACGGAATAATACAAGCAGGGGAATCTGGTTCTTGCAAGCACAAAACGTAAACAAACCTCGTTTCTTAACTGAAAACCTCTCAAACCAAAATCCTAACGTGTTTGTTGTTTGCACTTTCGCGGGCCTGAGAAAAACACGCTGTTTGTGGAAACAAAGACCGCGAAGTATGCCATTTGTGGCAGCTGGGACCTAGACTGCCGTTTGGGGAAACTACAAATGCACACACAGCATTGTGTCAATTAAAGGCTATGCTATGCTATCCGCCATCAATCTAATTATCAAACATCCGAAATCACTCGCTGTATCGAGGCAGGTCCTCTGTTTCTGCCTCCGCATTCCTGTACCGCATGAGTAATCCCTCAAACACCTCACTGAACTTGGGTGCGCCTCCGTACTGGAACTCCACCACCATCAGCCACGCATACATGTAGTTCAGGCCTCCGTTGGCATCACTGATCCGGAACTGGATCTCGTACTTGTTGGACCCGAACCACGGGATCTTGAGTCTGTGTTGAAGTGTGTCCTTGTAGATCAGTGCGAACGTGTCGATGCCCTTGTCATTCTGGCTCAGTGAATTGTCCGAAAGCACGACTATCCGTTGATTTGTGAGGTAGACGTGACCCTTGATGACAATGCTCTCTGGGTTCTCTTGACCGACTGGCGTGAGTCTCAGTGTGATTCTCTCCTCTTGAGAGTGATGAATCACCTCGTCTGGGAGTAGAACGAAAGGTGTTCTGATCTGGCTGGTTCGTGATACCCAGTTGAGTGACATCTTTATTGTTGATCTATTCTATTGATAAGATATGTGGTTGGATAGTGGCAATGAGGGAAAGTGGAACCACTGGACCTTTTTATATGATGCTATGTGTTATCTGAACTGGTTGTGATTTAGCAAAGAATTGTATTGATATGGCCTCGAATGTGGTGAGTTGATTGAATTTATAGAGATAAAAATAAATTATATATCGCATGAATGGAATATGTGTTTTTTTTTTGGCTTACTGAAAGTGTGGACAAGACAAGCCTTTCTATTGTGTAACCAACAATTATCATCCAGTCTCACGATGACTAGCTGAAGCACAATTCATCACGATAGTGACCATTCTGCCTTCTTCCATCGTCCTTGGATGCATGCGGGCCGCCCATGTTCAGATTGACACACTGTGTTGTTTTTCTATATCTGTCTGTATTACTATGAGGAAAGATTTAGTAGAAGTTGATCTGCTCAACGCCTGTATACTATAAAGACCAAATCAATTACTCATAAGCAACCCGGTATATCAATCATGCGATTAATGTATATGAGGCATGGCCCATGATAACAATAGTGACATTACTAACCACCAAACAACTCATCCATATCATCTTCCTCTTCTTCCTCCTCTTCTTCATCCCCTCCGTTTCCTTCTTCTTCGTCTTCATTATTTTCTTCATCTTCATTTTCTTCATCTTCATCATCACTATCATTATTGACTTTCCTAGTCTTATCCTCTCCAGTCTTAAGTTGCCTCTGTTTATTGTTCAACTCTTTCTCTAATTTATTGATACTATCCAGAATTCTGTTCTGTAATAAGGGATTATGTGTCTTGCTCAATCTTGCTTTATTCTGTTCAATAGTTGTCATCAATTCATTAATTTCATCTCTAATCAAAGCATTATGTTGCTCATCTTCATCAATCTCAACCTTTCTTGAAACTCCCGCTTGTTCATCCTGCTCATTATCACTGTTATCATTATCGTCATCGTCATCGTCGTCGTCATCATCATCTTCACTTTCCTCGACTTGAGCAGCAACAACAATTTCTTCTTCTTCGACTTCTTCACCTTCACCAGTACCTTGTTCATTTCCATTCTCCTCTTCTTCTTCTTCTTCACCATCTCCGAATAAGTCATCATCATCTTGTCCTAAGACTTCTTCAATTGCCATCTCCAGATCATCAACTTGGTCATCCTTGGAATCACTAACGTTGTTATTCAAACCAGATGAGAAATCCGATGATGAAGTTTCAGCAATTCCACTACCACTATTGTAACTAGTATTATTAAAATCACTGACAAATGAGTTGGTGGTATTGTTAACTGTTGTTGCGTCATTCAAACTTTGTGGATCAACTAATTCATATGTACTATCTTCTGCTTCTTCATCTAATCTCAATAACTCATCAACTTTACTTTCTAACGATTGAATTCTTGAATGATTCAAATCCTTTCTGAACTTGCTTTTAGTTATGTGCTGTAATGGTGGTGTTATTCCACTCTCCAACACCTCATCATCATTAACAACAATCTCTCTTACCTCTTCTTCTGTTTCAATTCTCTTGACAACTAACAATATCTGAGAAACATCAATCGTCTTAAATAAACTCCTCTTATCAATTGATTTCTGCACTTCGATAATATTAGGTAAATGAATTAACTTAGCACCGTACATTGTCTCATTGACAAAGATAATTGCTCTCTTACTATCTTTCCATTTGATTTGAAAATTGGTGAAATCTCCAGAATCAACAGCAGACCTAACATAATCCAACTCAGCATCCGGAAGTAGTCGAACTATCAAACCTTCTTCAACTAATGGATCCTCCTCTATTTCAGAATCCTCAGAATCATAACCTTCCCCAGGAACTCTCACTGGCTTTGTTCTCACATACTGATACTTTCTAACCTTGGGTGGTTTTGATGAGCTCAATGATGATATTTTGGCCTTTACAGATTTTTTCTTGGACTTCGTGGGCAACTTAAGGTTGATCTTAGGGAGTGTGTGTGGTGGTGATTGTGGTCTCATCATTTTAATCTTTTGTTTTGAAGAGGAGTTTGAACTCGTCGATGCAACGGCAGCAGATGCTGGCTGGGATTGGATTTGAGGTTGTGGCGTCGAGGAGGACGATTCTATTGAAGGTGGCTTCAATTTGATTTTGAAGGACATGGTTGTGGTTGTTGATGCCTATGTTCGTTTTGGTAACGAGTTTGAGTTGAGTTTTGTTTTCCTGTTGATGTGCTAGTTATTTTGGTTCATCGCGAAAAAAAATTTATACCTTTGATTCAGGCACTTTCTCCCAACTGCAATAACCACGCCAAAGACACTGAATACGGCCGTATGAGCTCTAAGACTGCATTTCAGAAACTGCCCATACCCACCAGTTTTAAGCTGAGAAGTTACTATGGCTGTTCGTATTTGAAAGACCCAAAAACCGCAGGTAAGTACAACTCAAAAGGTTCCATCATCATGAAACAATCATACTAATCAAGGTCTGTATCAGAAACCATAGTGAACAAGCTACAGCTGAATAAATTCTACAATAAAGATCTCAAAGTGCTCGATGCATACTCTAACAACTTAGTCTTCTCTACAACATTATACAACCACCTCCAGCCATCCCAATACGTCCTCATGGAATCAAGAAAAGATTTCGCTAATCACACCAATGCATACCTAGATTCACTCAAAGACATCAAACACAACCTCCAGTTCTTCCCACATGATCCATACAACTGGAAATCATACCTTCAATTAACAGAAGAAAACAAGATCCTCACCCCAGAATACCAAGCTCGTGATCATCTGCATACAAATTTCCTCTTCACTGGTGCTGTTGGTGATGAAGGTTTATTAATGCAATGGTTAGCATGCCTGGGTCATCAGAACTGGATGATTAGATTCGGGAACGTTAAGATGTTGTTATGGATTCCTGAAGCTACTGCTATTAAGATCACAGCTAGTGCAGGTTCTGCTGCAAGGGCCAAATGTTCCGTCCTGGCCCAAACATCTGCAGATGTTAAGTTGATCGCTGTTCAATCAAAGGGGAAACTAAGTAAATTTTCTCCTGAAGTTATGGCTAAAGATGAACCACTAATTGTTCCAAGTACACATTTTACTGCAAGCACGAACGTTTCATTGATTGAATTAAATCCAAAGAATGTTCAAATTAATGATATTTATTCATGGGATTATGTCACTAAGAACCTGATGATTTCCAAAACAGTGCCATTGAGTGAGGGTGTTAAGAACTTGGGACCTGGTGCAGATGAATACTTTGCTAATAAACTAGATAAAGATTTACTGAAGAAGAAGATCAAAGAGTTGGACTGTGCTGATTTCTTGAAGATCGCTGAAGTTTTCGATAATTGGCCATTTAAACCTCCTTCATTGTTTGACTTTTTGGTCACTGACTGACCAAAATTGACATCACAACACCAGCATACATCATCAGATAGAGGGCTTGTAAATAGAACCGATAAATATCAATAGATAGCATACCGCATTTACTATTGTGTAGCTCATCTCCATAGTCAATGTTTTGCCATAGTTAACGAAATTCGCGAATATTCTATTCATTTTGTGTACTACTTTAGCACCAAGAAAGGTTATTTTCCTTCCTGTTCATGTATCCAACTTTCTATTGGCATTAGCTAGTTCTTTTGAGTAGAAAGACTACAAATTTGGAAATGCCGGAGAAAGGAGGTGAAGTGGTATGTAAACACTGACACAATGATCACTAATCCGTCACCTGAGTTTGGACCATACTAACTGCTACAAAGCATGGTTACTTCATCATTGATGTCTCCTCGTTGTCAAAGGGTTTAGGAACTATTAAGAAGTGGTTTGAGAATGATGAATATGTGGTCAAGTTGTTTATTCCATCATATACAATTCATGAATTAGATTTCTTGAAATCAGGAAATTCAATGATCTCCAGGAATGCAAGAGAGAGTGTTAGATTCATTGATAAGTTCTTCTCAAGTGATTCAATAATTGATGAGTCTCACTCACCTAAGAATGACAGTCAATCTGAGCTGATTATTGAGACCCCAGAAGAAGTTGGCCCATCTTGGAAACAATGTATGAAGACATATAAAGTCAGATCTCCCAAATTATCAGAATTTCAAGAATGCCACAGCATGAACTCATTATCATCGTTAAGTCATTCACACATTGGTCATGGGAAAGCTACCAAAAGTGGTACTACAGAGAGTAAGATCAAATATGAAACTGATTTATTGAATGAAGACATGACCAATTTATCGATCAGCACATCAAAGAAAGTAACATCATCAAACCAAAAGGCAGATCTTCCAAACCGTTTGAAATATTTGATCCGTCCATGTATCAAAAAGACTAAATTTGATGAAGAAGACTGGGTCTTAGTTACAGAAGATCAATCAACCAAAATTTGGTGCCAATCATTTGGTATTCCATCTATCAATCTAACTGAAGCTGAATCAAGGTTATTCCATAATAAGAACAAGGACAAATTAGCTCAATCGGAAGAACCGCAAGTTGCTGAAACCACTGGAAGAAATGAAGGCAGGCGAAGTGGAAGAGGAATGAGATGTTCAAGAAGTAGAGGAAGAGGCAATTTCAATGGAAAAGTCAATAATTATAATAATTCTGGGGTTAAGAATGAGAATGGCGTCGTTATTGAAAGATTTAATGCAGTTTCTTATGCACCAAGAGGAAATGGTGAGTTGTGGGTTCCATAAACTATGAACTTATCAACTTATCAGTGTTATTTAAAAGTGTTATATGACCTCATTATTTCATGTTGGAAAGTTTATCTTGTTGGACTTCATTAGAGTCGTCATTGAGGAGAAGGTTTCGAATGAATAATAGTATTGATTCATGTTTTCTGATTGGCGAACCTCTGGACATCATATTAAAGAACAAAGTACTATTTTCAATTGCTTATATGCGTTGGTTGTCATCAAGGCTTTATTTATTCATGATTTGAAACAGTGTGAAAAAATCAGTTGCTGCCATTCTATCGTTCTTAAAAAGTGGATATTCATTGTGATGTTGAACTTGTATATGGAACATTCCTGCTATCACAAGCTGTTTAGCTTTCAATACAAGAGCTGAGTTCTAGAACTCGTAAGAGAGAGATGGATAATAATTCCACAGCTTAACTACAGATAACATTAATCATAACACATCAATTCATTAAACAAATTATAAAAAGCATTTAGACCTAACCTAATAACAGTTAGTAACGTAACTCATAGTGGATTCACACATGTGCTCCAACTATTATATCCACACCACATCATAACAATTTCAATTGTCATATAAATCAGATATTGTCAAGGTTTGTATTCATTGAACCGGTAATTAAACAAGTTCTAACATTAGAGATGCCAGAAAAAACATACTTAGATTAAGGTGATCATCATTAAGTAATGTGGATGGATTTTGAGTCTTGTAATTATTTGCGTGTTCTCATTTGTACTTACTTGTACTTACTTGTGAAGGGGTGAATGTGTTGTTGTTGATTCTTTAATTAAGTATAGTGGAAGTGAAGAAAGTGAAGAAAGCGAAAAAGTTTTTCAGTTTTTTTTGTAGTTGGTGGAAATCTGGTGTTGCGGGTACCGATTCTGTTAACTATGTGAAAACCTATGAGAATGAAGCCTGATAGTCATTGGTATCAAAAATTGCCTTCCGTCAACTTTTAATAGCTCTGAAGGTAGCTTTACGGTTTATTGAATTGCATTTTGTTAACTTGATCATCGTATTAGTCCGAATTTCTGCTATTTCCACCCGTTTGCTCAAAATCGCTTTATAGTGGCCCTACCGGATCTATAAGTTAGGGCTATCTAGTATTAGATCGTACTACGTATCAACATTAGCCACTACTAATCCACCAGAAAAAGGCCTCAGAACTGCAACATACACCGGGAGTCCGTCTCCGTTTCATACAAATCATTGTGTCTGACAATGATTGCACAATCACCAGCAAACCGGAAACGACCCTTAACTGTGAGAGGGTCTGATAAGATAAGCCCACCTCATAAACTCAGATCGGGCGACGAATCCCGGATTCAAAACTGTGCGTCAACTATCAACGGTTTTATTCACTAATTGGGACGGGCTACTGGCTCAAGGACACCGGTAGAGTCGTCCCTCTGATACCACTTTATTATAAATACAACCATCATATCCCTAGTTCTGATTAAGTACCCACACACATTGACTTCCACATCAACACGATTAATCACACAAACCCACAATGACCAAAGATCAAGACTACGTTACCATTGGTCAGCAGATCAAGGCCAAAAGAGACGCAAGTTTCAAATCAGAGTGGCTCGTTCCAGAAGATAAACTCCCTCCTAAATCAGTCAAAGATGTCACTTCTTTCCCTAAAGACTCTGGTTTCCTATCCCCAAAGGAAGTGGAGATCACTGAGTCCACGGTTCCTGAACTCCTGGCCAAAATCAAATCCAAAGAATGGTCCTCCTACGAAATCACATCTGCCTTCTCTCACCGTGCCACTATCGCACACCAGCTGGTCAACTGTCTGTCAGAAGTCTTCTTTGATGAGGGTTTACAAATGGCTAAGGAATTAGATGAATACTATGAAAAGACTGGTCAATTGAAAGGTTCCCTACACGGTCTTCCAATCTCATTAAAAGATAATTTGAACGTCAAAGGACAAGCTTCCACAGTTGGTTTCGTTGGTTGGAGTCTAGATAAACCAGCAACATACGATAGTGCCTTGGTCGAGATGTTAAGAAAAGAAGGTGCTGTGTTCTACGTCAAAACCAACGTTCCTGTCGCCATGATGATGCCAGAAACTGATAATCACATCTACGGTGAGACAGTCAATCCTTCAAACAGAGATTTATCTGCTGGTGGTTCTTCCGGTGGTGAAGCTGCTTTAGTCGCCTTGAAAGGTTCTCCAATTGGACATGGTTCTGATATTGGTGGCTCCATCAGATTACCAACTTCTTTGAACAATGTCTTTGGTTTGAGACCATCGTTTGGTAGATTGCCTACTTATGGTACCAGATCTGGGTTACCAGGTTTTGAATCTGTTAATTCTGTCGGTGGTCCAATTACTACTTCTTTAGACTCATTAGAACTGTACACAAAAGCTGTTATTGATGCAGAACCTTGGTTGTTTGATCCAAAAGTCAATGAAATCCCATGGAGAGACGTTGAATTACCTGAAAAGTTGACTTTTGCTATTTTGAAAGATGACGGCGTTGTCAAGCCATACCCTGCCTTGATCAGAGGTTTAGACTTAGTCGAGGAAAAATTGAAAGAACAGGGTCATGAAATTATCGAATGGGATCCTAAAGACCACAAGAGATTAGGTGATTTAGTCACTCAGTTCTTTTTGTCTGATGGTGGGACTCATTGTAAACAGTTTGCAGGTCTAACTGGAGAGCCATTCTTCCCATACATGGACATGTACAATCATGCTCCAGACTTACCAGTTTCTGATTTATGGGATTTACAATCTGAGAGAACAACATTAGCAAAAGCCTACTTGGAAAGATGGAATCAAACTGCATTGAAAACCAAATCTGATAAGCCAATTGATGGTATAATCTTACCGGCCACTCCATATTCTGGTGTTGGTAAAGGTAAGTTCAGGTATGTTGGATACACTTCCGTTTACAATGCTGTTGATTACGCTGCTGGTACTATCCCAGTCACAAGAGCTGATAAAGATATCGATGTCATGGATCCTGAAAGATACGGCAATCCAAGATCTGAATTAGAGAAAGAACATTTTGAGAATTTCAATCCTGAAGAAGTCCACGGTGGTGCTGTTTCTGTTCAGATCGTTGGAAGAAGGTTACAAGAAGAGAAAGTAATCAAAATGATGAAATTAGTTGCTAAAGCTGTTGGTAGTGATACTTACTGGAAATAAATTATTGTAGACCGTTGATGCTCCGGTTTGTTGACCATTTTTAGTTAGAAATTGACCAATTTAATATTGAATTTATCATAATTTACACCGTATTTATGTTTAATCGTCTATTCATGCTATATGCAGTATACTGCTTCATCTCTCACTTCCAATACATTAATGATTCCCCAGCCAACAACTCCTCTCCATCTCCACTAAACTTCACTTTCTTTGCCATCCCTTCATAAATCAGTTCGTTCAGACTCTTGCTATCTCCAAAACTCTCTATTAGTTCCTTATTACGTTTCTCGATCAACAGGTCAAATCTTGCAAAGTCTCTAATCACCGGTGAAACCTCAGTGATGTATTGATTAAATGGTAAATTATGGAAGACTTCATTATCATACGTATCATTGCTGAATTCTAATAATGCTGATGATGTTAATGCTGCTCTTGTGATACGTTTGCTTGATTTCAGCTTGGTCCTATAATACACCAGATCCTTGTTGATTAGATCATCTCGTGATTGGTATGGTTGAGTATGAGTCTGATGTGGTGGGTATCTTGGTAAATAGTGTTTCGCCTCTTTAGGGTAGTTGAATTCAAAATTCAATGGTTCTGTGTCCAGCTCAGTGTCTGCTAATGGTGGTTCTTGATTCAGTAATGTTGATTGTTTGGATTCAATAATATCTGAAATAGAATAGAGATCCATTATTAATGAGGCTTCATCTAACTTGGTAACTTCATCAAAGGTCTCCTGGGTCTTCTTCTTGCCTTTATTTAGTCTCAACCTAACCAGCTCGGTACTATCTCTTTTACAGATGAACTCCAAATCATTCAACAGCTTTTTCAAATCAAAATCACCTTCCAATATAATATTATTCAAAACATCTTCATCAATAATAACATTATGCACTAGGCCACAAAGATATAGATATATCTTCAACGTTTTACCATCCTGTCTATTCATTTGATAAACAGTACCTTCTGCTTCAACAATATCCAAAATCTCCTTGGGAACACAGCTCAAATCAGAACATGTCATAATAATTGGTCTTCTTGAAATACCAACCAAACTTTCAATAACGGTCCAGAATCCCTTATCTTCGTTCTCAAACAGAACATCAACATCTTCAAACAATATCACACCTTTTTGGAAATCATTCGAATCAACACTATCCTGATTTCTATGCATCATCTGAGTCGTACTCAATTCTTTCAAGTTTCCCAAAATATCTTTACGACTTCTATTCATACTGGCATTAATCTCATGAACAAACCCACCATATTCTTCAACAATAGCATAGACTGCACTTGTCTTACCAACACCGAGAGAACCGTGAATGATTATCAGCGGAACATATTGTTCATCTTCTGTGTTTTCTGAATCATATTCAAAATCATCAGTCACAATGAAATCATCGAGATCATCATATTCGGATTTGACTTTCTTACCTTTCTTCAGATTTGGTCTCTTGGTAGTCTTCTTCAAGATCTTGAAGGAGTTTATTATCCAAAGTTTTATTTCTGTAATAAGTCGAGGATTGTAAAGAATATCCCTGGCTGACTCTGGTTTGAATAGTGCTGACCATGGTTCGTGATCCAACTCAACTTCAGATATCAACATCTCCAAGAAACGTTCAAAGTAAGGACGTTCAGACAGTCTATGGATTTTCATCTTTGCAAGTTCATATAATGTTAGATCAAGTTTGATTTGTTCAAATACATATGTTGGGTTTGTGTCTTGACTGGAATCATTGATCAGTTTTGGTGTTTCATTAAGGTTTATATCTGGTTGAATGTATTCTGGTCTTAGTGGTAATGATAACGGTCTGTGTTGAAATCTAGTTTCTTCATATTTCACATGAAGTTGATCCCTAGTAAGTTCAGGTTGTGGAACTTCTTTGAGTTTGGAAATTGGGTTTTTTCTAGTGACGTTTTGATTTAGAAGTAGTGAGGTCAGTGGATTCTTTACTTCCTTGTGTATAACACCTTCAAATTCTTGTGATGTTGATTCTAGTGAGTCTTCATCCAGTGATTGATTCTTTTTTGTAAAACTACCGAACAAATCCTTCGAACTAATGGTCTTAGCTGACGCATTCTTGATCTTTTGTTCTAATTCAGCAATCTTCTGTTGTCTGGTTTTATACTTGAAATGTATTATCAGACTCTTATCTTCGCCGTCCTTCTTGTTCTTCTTCTTCTTTTTCTTTGATTTCTTGTCTGATTCTTCATCTGATATAATTTCTATCAGATCTTCGGTCTCTGGTGTTGTAAATGATCCCTCTTCTACTTCGGCATTCTTCGATTTCTTAGATTTCTTTCGTTCCTTGGGCTCTTTTGATTCCTTTGACTTCTTGGACTTTTTGGGTTTTGATGTTACAGGTTTTCCACTCAAAATATTCAGAGCAGTGATGCCAGTCTTGAGTTTTGTTACTTCAGTAGGTTCTATCACATCACTCAGAATACAAACAACATCCTCTTCACTTATATCAGCTTCCTTTTCAGAATCATGCATCGTAAGATCTACTGCTGAAACTTCTTCATCTTCTATCAATTCAATGTCTACCTCTTCTTCAGACTTTTCTCTAATGATTCCTAGGGCCGATCTCTTTCTGTTTCCTGTGAGAATATCGAGTGCTGATATGCCAGATTTCTGTCTCCTCACTGGGGAGCTTATAATAATAATGGTGTCTTCTTCTTCTTCTTCTTCTTCTTCTTCTTCTTCTGCTTCTTCTTCTTCTTCTTCTTCTTCTTGCCCTTGTTCAGTGTCATTCTTTGTGACTTCCTTGGATTCACCAAATTCTGTATTGGGCACTTCAGTAGAAACAGTATCTGATGTTCCCTCAGTTGATGACTTCACTTCTTCCTTGACTTGCTCCTCTTCTTTCATCTTCTTGTGACCAAACATTTTGAAGATATCCAGCACTTTCACCTTCTCCATCTTCTTCTGTTCACTCTCGTTAGCAGTCTCATCCACCACAGCACTGACATCAACATCGGTAATGACATCACTGTCTTCATCATTGATAGTACTATTCAAAGCTTCTCCTGAGCTCTGTACTGTTTCCTGGGAAGATTCCTCTCCTGATTGTATTTCACTGGTACTTTCAGTAGTATTAACTCCAGAATCCTCCTTCAGTCTCTCTGTTATCGCACCACCGGGCACTTTCCCTTTGAGAAAGCCGTCTATTCCCCCCTGTTCCATTAATAAAAACTCGCTGAAGGACTGGGAGGTGATGAAGAGGTTATTGAACTGGTTTGGAGTAACAAATTGCAGTGTTTCTGTTAAATTTGTTATTGATTTGAACAAGACGCGCAAACGCGCTCCAAATTATAATTGGTCGGGCCACTTCGCTAATACTGAAATTTATAGCAGTACCTTAGAACAAGGGTCCAAATTAAAAAAAACTTATAGTGCTACTATCATATAAATCATCTTTCATTACTTCATTATAAATATTTACAAACTGTCTTCTTTTTCTCCCGTTATATGCTCTACTCTCTTCACCGATTGACTATGCCATTGCTCCCAAACCAACAACCAACAATTGGGAAGCTAATGTCTTTGACCAAGTTTCAAACTTCTTGTACCTCTGTTCGATTTCAAACTCATGAACATGTTTCGTCAACTCAATGTATATCTCTGTTGCGATGGCATCCAACAATTGAGATTCCTTCAATGTTGCGACCTTTTCAAAATCACTTAATTTCTTAACAACTCTGAATGATAATGCAGGTAATGTGTTTGGATCTTCATGATCATTGATTTCTAATCTCTTGGTGTTAACATAATTGATGATTGGTTTCAATTGATCCATTGAGATAATTGGTTCTCCATTAGATAATTTTGGTAATTCTAGTGGAACCTTAGCTCTCAAATCATTGAATTGGATTCTTAGATCAATGACAACGTATCTATCATCAACTGCTGCATCATCTTTCTTTTCAACAACAGGTGGCATAATATCAGCAGTGATTTCAACTTTACCACCATCCATTAACCAATTGAATTGGGATCCAGTCAGTCCAACATCCTCAATATTAATCTGATCTAATCTGAAACGTGATATTCTCTTCCAAGGATTCAAATCATCTTCAATATCATTAACATAAGCTAACTTATGTTGTCTTTTATGAATTGTGAACAAAGAATCATTGATTGAACCATTCATTGAACCAACATTCCAGAAATCTAAAAAGATCCATCTCAGTCTTAATCTTGGTAATTCACAATTGTAAATTGAAACATTTAGTTGTTTGGAAGTTAAATCTTGAATAATTGTAACATTTGAGTCCAAAATCTTGAAGTTTTCTAATTCATAATCTTCATTTGGTAAGAATTCATATATCTCAGCTTCATCGTCTGGAGATTTACTACGGTCAATGGTACCTGACATACCCACTATCTCAACATTTTCAACTAGCCCTTTCAAATCTTTCCACTTTTTGAATGATAATGTCATTTTGATGCTTTCAAACTTCAGATCTAACTTGATTCCCTTTTTATCATCTCCTTCTTCTCCTTCTTTATCAATAGTCTTAATTAAAACCTTCTTAAAATCAATCATACCCTTGTTCCATTCAGGAACAATAGCTTCCTCAAACTTGATATCTAAACCTGGACTCATCCAAGTAAACAATTTACCTGTAATATTACCAACTAATTCCTTAGCGAAGATCGAATTCAATCCATAAAATAACAATGAAACAAAAGTAGTAGTACCTAAAACGATCCAAAGGATATGTGATAAAATGAACCATGAAAAGAAAGCAGTTATCTCATCGATATTGAAAGGACGATAACCTTTGATCAAAAACCATTTGAATCTGATAGCAAAACGTTCAAAAATGGAAGATGCTTGAGCTAAAAGGAGTTCTTTTGTCTGTAAATGTGGAGGTGGACTTGATGTCAATGATGTAGTTGGCGGTGACTGCTTGATAGCAGGTAGTTGATGTGATGCAGCAGATGATGATGTCAATGAATGCTTTTTATCGAGTGGTTTGCTTTTATCATTAGATAACGCATTTTGTAGTTTGTGATATGTATGTAATTGACGATGTGATGTCTGTATTTGTTGTACCTTGTACAGTATATTCTGTCTTTGTTTTACCTGATCTATGTAATTTGTTTGTTTAATGTGATGGTTTGCTATATGAGTGAAACTTCTATAACCAGCAACGATCAATGGTGACGCCCTCCTTATGGGAATTGTGAAAATAGACCTCTTGAATGTCTGACTGTATACGGTTGGATTTATGAGTGACATGATGGCATGTTCCTTCTATTTTATGGGGCTTCTGGTGGCAACTTTTATAGATTTTTAGTGTATTAAGATTTTTGTGGGGTGATTTGGTGATCTTGATACTAGACAATGGCGTATAGTTGATGATTGGGATAATGCGTGACAAGTTCCGTGAAAGTTGTTCTCTGTGAACGCTAATAGTTCTGGTGATAATATGGTGTGATTCTGATGTGATGATACTACAAACAACTAACAGCGATAGGTCCAAGCCTTGAAGTGTAATAACCTGCAGTAATTAAGTGACTTTTCAAAGTAAAATTCTCACAAAAAGCAGAAGCCTTGAAAAAACCTCCGCGAAAAAGAAAAAAAAAGCTGGTACCAAAACGCCGGGTAACCTTCTCCCTGTAGTTAAGGAAAAAGATTTGCTCATCGCGCAGTTAATAAAAATTTTAAAAAAGATAGATTAAAAAGATTTTTATAGTGCGAGAGCTACATTTCTTGACCTATTTATACTCATATTGGGAATCAGTTGATCAACATGGCTGCTCCTACCGCATTAAAGAAAGACGCACCAGCCACTTCGATAGTGGTCACACCAGCCCAAACCATACAGAACATCCCACAGGAAGATGATGAAGATGAAGTATTAATTGATGCATCTGGTAAGATAGAAACAACCGCCACAGAAGAAGAATCCAAAGATAATAAGAACAAAGAAGAAGCTAAAGGTGTGGTGCTTGATATCGAAGGAAAACCACGTTTCAGCTCTGCCGTCAATTCAGGAACTCATGTTAAGATAGAAAACAGAAAAGTTCCAGTTCCACCACATAGAATGTCACCATTAAAGAATTCATGGCCAAAGATATATCCTCCATTAGTTGATCATTTGAAATTACAAGTGCGTATGAACTTAAAGACAAAGACTGTGGAATTAAGAACTTGGGCCAAAACAGCAGACCCAGGTGCATTACAAAAAGGTGCTGATTTCATAAAGGCATTCACATTAGGTTTTGATACTGATGATGCCATTGCATTATTAAGATTAGATGACTTATATATTGAAACATTTGAAATCAAAGATGTTAAGACATTACAAGGTGACCATTTATCCAGAGCAATCGGTCGTATTGCTGGTAAAGATGGTAAAACTAAATTTGCAATTGAAAATGCTACAAGAACAAGAATTGTGTTGGCTGATTCTAAGATTCATATCTTGGGTGGGTTTACACATATAAGGATTGCTAGAGAAGCTGTTGTCTCTTTGATTCTAGGTAGTCCACCAGGTAAAGTTTATGGTAATTTGAGAACTGTTGCATCAAGAATGAAAGAGCGTTATTAGAGTTATTTGAGATTTATATAAGTGCATGGGTTTTTTTGTATACTAGGGTAATAATTTCAACGTTATTGAATGATTCGCATTGTAATGACTACAGGTGTTCAACTTTTTTTAGTAATAATAACATAACTTATTATTACTGACCCTTATTTATATATTTCATTAACATTGTAATTTGAAAGAGGTTAGTCTAAAATTTACAACAAATTTCTAGCTTTGAATTGTTCCAATAAACCTTGACCCAATCTAGCTGGAGAAGGTTGAACAGAGACACCAGCAGCTTCCAAAGCTTTAATTTTGTCAGTAGCACCACCTTTACCACCGGCAACAATGGCACCAGCGTGACCCATTCTTCTACCTGGTGGAGAAGATAAACCAGCAATGAATGAAACAACTGGTTTTGGAACTTCTCTAGTTAAGTTATGTTGGATTAAGAATTCAGCAGCTTCTTCTTCAGCAGAACCACCAATTTCACCAATTAAGATGATACCTTCAGTTTCTGGATCATTTAAGAATAAAGTTAAGGCATCAATGAAGTTGGTACCTGGGAATGGATCACCACCAATACCAATAACTAAAGATTGACCTAAACCGACTTTAGTAGTTTGATCAACGGCTTCATAAGTTAAAGTACCAGATCTTGAAACAATACCGATTTTACCTTTCTTGTGGATGTTTGAAGGCATGATACCAATTTTACATTCTTCAGGAGCAATGATACCTGGACAATTTGGACCAACTAATCTAGTTTTTGATTGAGTTTTCAAGATGTTGGCAATTCTTAACATATCATGTTGAGGAATACCTTCAGTGATGGCAACAGCTAAAGCGATTTCAGCTTCAATGGCTTCCTCAATGGCAGAAGCAGCAATTGATGGAGGAACGAAAATACCAGTGGCAGAAGCACCAGTTTGTTCAATGGCTTCTCTAACTGAGGCAAAGACAGGTCTTTCTAAATGCATGGTACCGGCTTTCTTTGGGTTGGTACCACCGACGACTTGAGTACCATAGTCAATGGCTTGTTGAGCATGAAATGAAGCTTGTTTACCAGTGAAACCTTGGTAGATAACTTTGGTATCTTTGTTGATCTTCAAGTTTTTGATGGTATCAGCGTATGATTGTCTGGCGACAGAAGTGGAGAACTTTCTGACAGAGTTTCTTAACATTGTGGCAGATGCAGAAGGTTGGGAACTGGAGTTGTTAAGGAGATTAAGAAAGGGTGTTGAAGGAAGAAATTTATTTGAAATGTGTTGATTTTTTTGAAGTTGATCCCACGGATTTTGGGCGGAGAAAATAGTCGTGGGCAGCTAAGCCAGGAGGGCGGTCTAGGCGGGAGCTTCAGGCAGAGCCAGGCAGGGCACCGAGGTGGTCGGAAAAGATAGGGAAGGGCACCTACATGAACAGTGCTCGGGTCCCAGCAGAGGCACTGTCAGACGGGGAATCTGGTGGCGTAGCTAATAGCGAGCAGTTCAAGCAGCTGCTCCAGCGTGTTGTGTTTGTGGAGATGTTAACCCCGTCCAGTACCCGGTTCAGCCCTGCTCTATTAAGTACTGCCAGGTTCTAACTTCTTGGTGAGGCTGCCTGTATCACCCGGTTCTTAAGTATGGAGAAAACCTCCTCTTACATGCCCCGCGAAAACGAAAAAAAAAATGTGCACCATCTGATCCATCCGCAATTGTTAGGGCCAGTGGGGGTATAACTGTTCTTTGTGCCATGTAGTTAGTTACTACAACCACCTGGTCAAAGAATTAAAGATGGCTCTAATACTCCATCGTTGAGACCCAGCTCGAGAACCGCGTCGTTCAGTACTTCCCAAGTTCTCCTATAACGAAGGGTTAAACGGACATGTTTAGCGTGGCATCCGTTCAGAGGGATATTTCCAAGCGTAGAACCCCCCCCCCCCCCCCCCCTGTGCCAATAGCACTGATGTAAGCCTGTTCTCGTCATAATAACCCAAGTGCATCCTTAATTAGCGATATTTACGTTATGTGAACTTTGCTAATATTGCAGTTTACACGACTCAAAACACCACCGATCTATCCACAATCGACTCTCATGTCTCGATCAGCCTCTCCTATCACTTAGTCTCAAGATATCTGACACCAACATCACTTTCCCATAGTTAAGCGAACACAACACGACATGTGTACAACAGTACAACAGAACTTTCTGACTAAGCGCTGACCAAGATTTTTCTTCACTCACTCAAAATCAACAATCAAAGAACCTGTGTGTGTCCAAAGTTCAAACACGCCCAAAACACAGCGGTTGTGCACCCAGAACTCCCCGTGCCCAATTGGACCCACAGTATGCCTGACACAACACCTTCCTCTCCTCAGACGGAGAATGGAACTCCTTCGATAGCGACTCCTGCGCCTTCCATAACGTCAACTAGCACATCAAATGCAAACAAGAAGAAGAAGCAAAACTCACAGACCGGGAAGAAAGTCAGTGCCGATATCCTTGAGAGAAGAAGAGCCGGTCGTTTGAAAGCTGCTGAGACCATGGCTCGTAAGATTAAGAACTCGGGTATTGAAAGACGTGATAATCCATTGAAATACTCTGTTTTTGAACAGTTAAATTTGATTAATCAAAAGAATTACTTCACTGATTATCTAAAGAAAGATGACCAAGCATTCATTTTACGTGAAAGAAGACAACTGAGACTAAGTAAACAGAAAGGCTCAAGCAATAGCACTAATGATCCAAAGGATTTGAACAAGAAATCGGAATCTACCCCATTAGGTAATGATGACGATGATGATGATGTTGATATTGATGACGAAGAAGATGATGAAGACAATGAAAATAATAACGAAAATGAAAATGATGTTGATAATGAAAATAATGAAGGTGGTATAGAGAAAAAGTTGAGAAAAAGACATGGATCTGATATTATTGTTATTCATCCAGGTTCAAGAAATTTAAGAATTGGTTTAGCTTCTGATATTTATCCAAAGACAGTTCCTTTTGTTATTGCTAACCCTGGAACACTTAAGACTCCATCATATAAAGACAATCAACTAACAGAAGAACAAGAGGCCAGATATAATAAGGGCAAAGACATCCTACAACGTGATTTCAAAGAAAGAATGAAATATTATAAAAGAAGAATCCTACCTAATTCAAACGATGTTGTTATTAATTTCAACAAGAAAGTCAAACCAACTACAATCTCGGAAATCAATGATATTCATAAATTAGAGTACATCAAGCCTGATCCATCCCATCCAAAATCGTATTATATTGGAGATGATGCATTAAGAATAGATTCTGATGACTATAAATTAAGATATCCATTGATAACAAACGGGAAGTTCAATTTGAAAGAGTATGAATCACTTGAAGAAATGACTGGTGAAATACAAATGATTATTACAAAGACATTACAAGATAATTATAAAATCTCAAACTTGAAAAATTACAAAACTGTGTTAGTTGTTCCTGATCTATATGATAAGTTTTATGTTGAGACTTTCATTAAATTGTTATTCCAATTAGACTTCCAAGGTGTTTCCATTATTCAAGAAAGTCTTGCAACTACATATGGTGCTGGTGTTACGCAAGCTTGTGTCATTGATATTGGTGCACAAACAACAAAGATTTCTTGTATTGATGATGGTATGATTATTCCAAATAGCCGTGCTGTCTTAAACTATGGTGGTGATGATATAACGAGATATTTTTACAAGCTACTAAAAGAATCAAGTTTCCCTATTGATTTCAATGAGAGTGTTGGTCATGAATGGGTAATGATGCAACAATTAAAGGAAAAATTCATCACTTTTCAAGATGCTAACGTCACTGTTCAATTATATAACTTCATCAAAAGATATCCTGATAAGTTATCAGAAACTTATGAATTCAAAGTCTTTGATGAAGTCATGTTAGCACCAATGGCATTATTTTGCCCTGATGTTTTCCAAAAACCTGCAAATTTCGAAAACACTGAAATTTGTGATATCAGATCAAAAGATGTTTTCACTGATGAATTTAATGATCCAATATCAACAACTCAAAACAATTCACTTACAAGAGACTTATATTCAAATAAACAAGATTTCAATATCTTGAAAGATTTACTGAATAATGATCTTTTTGAAAGTGGTGCAAATACCAATCTACCAACATTATCAGAATTAGATAAGATGGTTATTCAAAGTATTGCAAATGGTTCAAGATATGATTTTTCAAAAGCCAAAACATTCTATGAAAACTTATTGATCGTTGGGGGCTCTTCAAAGATTGAATCTCTGGATTTTATCCTAACTGATAGAATCAACATCTGGAGACCAAAAGTCCTAAGTTATCTTCAATTCTTTGATTTTTTCAAAAAGATAGAAACAATCATTGCAAACTTTGAGAAACAACATGAATTATCCAAATCGGCACCAGATGATGAAAATTTAAAACTATTACAAGATGAATTAGATGCACAATTAGAATCTGAGTTAGATCAATACTTAGCGTCAGTATCAAAAACATTAATCAATGTTGAAGTGCTTCCTGCTCCAAGAGAAATTGATCCTTCTATCTTAACATGGAAAGGTGGTTCTGTCTTTGCAAGATTAAAAATCATGGAAGAATTATGGATTACAGAAAGAGACTGGAATTTATTAGGAAGTAGAACATTGCAGCATAAATTGTTATTCAGTTATTGAAAAATAAATGCTAATAAAAGTTTGAAATTTATGTTGGAAAGTATGTTGTAGTACAAAACATAGCAGCTAATTGAAGAAGCTAAAAAATGTTGTAAAGACTAAGTCCAAACTTAAAAAATAACGACCCCACGCAGGATCGAACTGCGGATCTTGCGATTAACAGTCGCACGCCTTAACCAGCTTGGCCATGGAGTCAAGTTATAAATTTTTAAATTTTCCAAATTTTTCACAATTTTTATTTTTGGTAGGGACACACTTCAACGTATTTGTATGATTATTCAATTATCTGGGCTTCGAATATAATGAAACTTATACTAATATATTCCAGTTAATTTCAGGTTTTACCCCATATTGTTTATCTACCTATTTCATCTCTATATATAAAGATTTATTCAGTCAAAACATATCTGACATTATTTACCGTCGGTATGCTAAAATGTAATGAATGAGGTTTGAAAGTTTAATTATAAGAAAGGACTTTTTCTTTTTAATAGCAAGTGATCAATTATATATTAGAGTGGAGTAAATGTATACAAAGTCCATCATTTTGATATATTTGGGTTCTTTTTTTCGTTTGACAGACTTAGGTGATTTCATAATGGACGTTGATAAGATTGCGAGATCTGAAATTGGTTGAGAGTTGGCTGAGTTATTGATGCTTTAAGTTATCGACTTTGTTGGGTCTTACTAGAATGAGCGATTACAAGATCGAATTTTTTTTTTTAAATTATCTTGATTCACTTACCTGATCAATTATTCTCAGAAACTGAGTTGATGATTGATATTGTTTTGAGTTAATCATATAAACCAGAGATAGACCTAAGCATTATTTGGACTTGAGTTGTACGGACTACATACATGCGCCAGGTAAAACAAATTGCAGTGTACCAGTTAGCGTTGATTTCAAAATTAGGTATTGACAATCAATGGTTTGCCTTTCTTGACTCACCTCATGCACTGGTTGCAGTGACTCGTCTCTGAACCCATATTAGACTTGTAAAGGATTGATAAATGCCTCAGCATAGTTCTGTAAGTCTTTTCCACAGAGGGTGGTACTATCTTTGGCTTTCTAGTGTCGAACACATATGTTTCCATATTTGTGGATCCTGATCATTACCTATTGTTCAAAATTTTGATACAGGGATGAAATGAACTTTTACTTTTATCTAGTTTAAGACAGTTTAAATATTAGACAGTTTATTAAGGACATTCCTACATATGTTGAATGTTTGTAACATGGTGCTTGTGTCATGAATCATCCCTCATCAAGTTGAGTTAATTCACCAAGCTTATAACTTCAGCCAGACTGACGCAAACGTCGAAGAAATGAAATAAATCAAAACAGCTAATCTCCAATAGAGCAGCATTCGAAACGAACATAACAATCAAAGGGTTTTTCAAAGAGTTGTGAGAAGCAATCTTGCTAGAAACAAGTTATATAGAGTAAATTTAAATTTATACTATGTTGATCAAACCAAAAAGAAAAGATGAATTCAACAATTGAGATCTAATACTAAAAAATAATAACTGGTCCCTAGCAGGATCGAACTGCTGATCTTGGCGTTATTAGCACCACGCCTTAACCAACTGGGCCAAGGGACCGTATTTCTAAAATTAATAAAAACGTGACTTTGACGCCATAAGCAGAGCACCTTGTACCTTTCTACCTTTTCCCTTCTACCTTGATTCTACGTTTCATAGGTCTCCATTTTTTTTCTTCTTATTCCCATTTCATTTTCAAGCTGGTATCCATTTACATTATATCAGATTACGCACATTATTCGTGTGCAATTTATACTTATTATTTCTAATGATACAGGTTATGTATCAATATTGGTGAAGTTCTAGGATTTAGTATACGAGAGGTTAGCCAGTAGCGTTAACCATCAACTGAGTTTATAGTTACACCAATATAAGTCTTTGCTAGAAAAAAAAATGCAGGCACCGTACCAAAAATTGGTGACGTTCTATCAGATTTGGTATATATAGGATAAGTCACGAGACAGAATGGCTTTAACCTGCTGAGTTTATAGTTACACCAATATATGTCCTTAGATTGAAAAAAAAAAGCACGTGATTATCAATAAACGCCAGACATCTTGGTTAAATGACTGAGTTTCAGACATAATAGCTGAATCTCCCTCCACCTTTTACCTCCCTACCTTTTTCCCTTCTACTATGATTCTGCATTTCATAGGCCTAAGTTCTTGAGGATAGGGCTAATTTTGAACTAATTTGCGACTTTTTTGTTATGTTTTACGATTTTTAGTTGATTGCGGTTTCCAAATAATGCCGAAAAAGTGGATATCGCAAAAAAACTAAAATGACGATTAAAGATCTACAGAGACGATTAACAATACTACAACGAATCGATACATTAGTTATACAGTTAAGAATGTAACAAAATAGTTCATAACGGATCAATTTAGAGAACGGTTAAACCTCAATGAAACCACAGATGTAACGGAGCATTTAACGAATTGAAAAAGTAAGAAATCAATCAACTTCTTTCATTTTCAAATTCATTTCTTTTGTTTCTTATTTGGTAATTGACTAAGGGAATCTCTTCTTTCTGGATTCAATAAGGCATAAACTCCAGAATTAGAACTGTGGGAAGTTGGTTGATTAGAACCAGAACCATGAACAGTCGAATTATCATTACCTGAATAGTAATGAGAATTAACAACACCAACTTGAGATCTTGGAATAACGATACCTTCAGTTGATGAATAATCAGATGATGATGTAGAAATTGATGGTTTTGATGCTGAATTACTAAGTAAGGCAGTAGCACTTAATGACCTCCCATTACTTTGCGATCTTGCAAATTGATTATTTGAATTTGTTGATTCTTCACTTCCTGTTCTTGGTAAACTTCTTGGTAAGTTTGAATAATAAGACCTATTTGATCCATGATCGTATAAATCATGTGAATTTGAGCTTTTTCTATTATTGAAAGCTTCAGGAGCACCTCTTAAAGAATATTGAACGCTGGGTATTATTCCGGGATATGACCCTGACCTTTGATCTCTAGACATTGGACCTTGTTGTTGTTGTTGTTGTTGTTGTTGTTGTTGTTGTTGTTGTTGTTGTTGTTGTTGTTGTTGTTGTTGTTGTTGTTGTTGTTGTTGTTGTTGTTGTTGTTGTTGTTGTGAATGTGGTGGAGGTTGTTGTGGCTCAACATATTGTTGCTGAGGATGTGGAATATGATGATGATGATGAGGTGGTGGAGGTGGATATTTATTCATTGCTGGGTTTGGTGAAGGTGCAGAATATGGTCCACCAGATGTTGCAGAATGTGGATGATAAGAACTATAATCTGGGAAATAACCATTTTGACTAACCATTGGAGAAGTCATATTTGTTTCAATGTTTGATGTTGGACCAGATAAAGAACTTCTATTTATTGAAGAATTAGCTGGTGAGTGCATAGTTGCATTTGGAGCAGGTTGTAAAGGATCATATAATACAGACATATTTCTTGGTCTTGATGAAGTTGAGGATTTTCTTGTATCATTACCAAAAGGATCATGAACAATTTGAGGTTTCTTGATTTGAATTTGATTTGATGAATTTGGTTTTGATTGTGGATATGGATATGGATAAGGTACAGGACCTGATGGATCAGATGGAGATTGTGAATTAGATGGAGCTGGTGGTTGGCTTGGTGATTGTGTTCTAATTGGTAATGATTGCTGTAATTGATTTGGTTGACTTGTAACTGAAGATCTAGGTATTTGCTGATTGACTTGATAAGAAGGAGCAAAAGAAACTGAAAATTGATCAAACTCCTTAGATGCTGCTCTTTGAATAATTGAAGCTCTAAATTTAGCAATGTCTGATTCAACTTCAGCTAATGTACTCTTATCATTAATGTTTGATTTGGAACCAGGAGAAGTAATTCTCTCATCAATATTACCAATTTGTCTATTTGGTTGTTGTGGACTAACTTGATTTGAATCTTTGTTTCCATCTTTTGAAGAACCAATTAGTTTCTGAACTAAATCGATCAAATAAACCATATCAAGATTAGTCTTTCTTAGATCCTCAACAGCAGTATCATATCTTAATTGTAACCTCGCATGTTCATGTCTCAGAGCAGCCAAATTATGACCAAGTTCAGCTAATCTCATATTCAAAACAGGATCAATAACAGCTGGATTATTCGTGCCTGATTCTGATGAATTCAAAGCAGCCAGATCAGTGTGTGAAATAGTTCTTTCCGACATTTCAGTATCTGAACCAGGATCTATCTGTAATGGTTGGGATATAGTGTTATTAGTGTTCCCACTATTGTTAGAAGTATTGTCATGATTTCTTTGAGTGTGTTTCGAAGATCTTCTCTTGATCGTTTTCAAACCATCGATGTCACCTTTTCTAAAACTTCCAGAACTATGCTTGAATTCCCATATCGGTATTTCAGAATCATTATTTGAAGTATTTGCACCATCACTAACTTTATGGAACCCGTACATATTTAATTGACGAATAAAAGAAGCAACATTTGTATGTTTGAAATATTGAGCTAGGGCTTTACTGAATTCTTCACCTGGCGTTATCAAAAAACTTTCACTTGAAGGAGTCCACCATATTAGATGTTTTAATTCATCATCTTCTAACATACTGTATAGTTTATGAATGAAGACAGTGTGGAGACCCTTTGAATTTGTAGGCAGTATAGTGATGTCCTTCTTGATATCTGCGGGTTGCTGTTCTGCTGATGGGGTGGATATCGTGGGTTGTGCAGGTTCTGATTTGATTCTATCATTTCCAGGTCGTCTTGAGGGTTGTTGTGGATGGATGGTTTGATGGTCCTTAAGTTGAGATGCTTGTGTAAGATCCTGATTCAGAGGGTTTTTTGGGGAAGACGAGTCTGCCGTTGCAACTAACGGCGGTTGTAGTTCCCAAGGCATGAGTATATGAATAATAAGTGGGGCTTTGAATTCAGATTAGAATTAAGGGCATCTAGATGCTGTGAAATAACTGATGATTCTATTCGGAGGATTAAAAAATGATAGAAGGACAGACCAAAAGGGGGATCCTGAGTAGTCGGGAAGAAGACCGTGTTGATGTCCGGTGATGGTGGTTTCCTCAAGGAGCAATAATCTTCTGAGAAAGCTTCACTTGCAGAGGGTCAAGTACAACGTTCAAAGCAAAGCACCCAGTGTTAAAAAAAGTGCAGAGGAGCGAGTTTGAGGAGCTTTCTGTGGGCGTCTGGCGCTGGAAAGTGGATGGTTGGAAAGTACTGGATCAGGAGAGTTAACCAGTGGTAAGCTTGGCAGGCGTGTGGAGGCGGAAGGGCACAGCGGTAGGCGGAGAGTGTGGGTTGCGTTGGAGTTTGTGGGTTGGTGGAAGGATCGTTTTTAATGAAATTTTGTCGGAGCTTGTTTTTCCACGAGCGGAAAAAGGCGAACTACGAACTTGGTCCAGTTTGAGGATTTGATGGAGCGTCAAAACGGCTGCAGAAGTAGGCAGTCTGGGAGAAAGAAGGGATCGGGGGAACCAGGCAGGCGATGGACAGAAGAGTGTGCAATGTTGTCTCCAGCTGGCCTACTGGTGCCTTTACGAGCCTGCTTGCTTCTCTTGCTTTTGCGTTGGCATCACCGCTTTGGTGGTTAGACCACACTGTAAAGAAACACTGGATGGCGTCCAGCATAAGAGAATGCTCACAGTTGACTCTCCAGTGCCCACTGTGCACGACGAAGTCACGACGAAGCCTTCCAGTGCCAACTTGTAGTAATTGTGCCTCGTGACAAGTCGTGAGTCGGCGGCACAATTCCGAACCACTGTCCACGCATCGGCAACCTGCCTCAAGTTGCCTCCGGCAAGCACCAACAGTCGAAGCACTGGAAACGACGTGTCACGCTTGCAAGTGTTGATACGATGAAACGACGAAACCACACCTCCATTACACCTTCAGCGCTTCGCCACGGTCCGGTATTGTTTGGCATATCTTCAAGCACACATATTTCTTCGTTCTGGCTGGTTCCTGACGCCTGCCTGGGAACTGGGAAAGTCGAGCCCTATAGCTCTGAGTGTAACTGTCAAGACAATAATATCTTGTAAAATCCCCAACGCCCCAAATTACAACTGGATTCAAATTTCAGCACCGAAACATGTGCCACGGAACCATAATAATTCCCATTTTATTGTTCGAAGATCTGCGTGGCGCACGCTATTATAATTCTAGATTATTAAGGTGATCGACAATACATCAGCGCGATTTACAGATTTGGCATATATGGTACTCTGTGCATCTCTTTTCAGCCGTATTATGAGTATGTTCAAACTTTAGGGTATAGTCAGTTATTCAGGCTTTTCCCCCCAATAATTACACTGGTATAATCGTATTACAGACTTGTGAACTAGAAAGTTCGATCCTGTTCAGACTGAAGTCACACCAATGAGAAACGACGAATATGGTCATTGTTGCCATCTCCGCTCAGATCTGGCCAGTCAGACAGACGCTTCATGGAACAAAAAGAACAGAGAGAAAGATCAAAAGCTTTTGGGACAAACAAACGAACCTTCTAAATCAAACTAAGCTTCCCTGTGAGTCCAAAGCAAGAATTATCCACTAGTATGCCAGGAGCCTCCCCAGACTTTCCAATACTCACTCGTTATAATTCAACTAGAATCTAGACAATTTTGGGCCTTCTCTTGGCTCTCCAAAATTTCATGCAACCTTCACCCATTAATATGCAAGTCGACTTCCACTTCGTATATACAAGTGATGAGGTTTGATCAACGGTTTTTGCATTCAGGAAATTTTTTTAATTTTCAAATTAGTGTATGTGGTATGTGCCTTTGAGTCTTACAGTTTATGAATTTTGAAACGGGCTCTTAAACCATTAATTGGCCAAGAGTATCTCACTGTGTTTGATTTGTTTAAGTCTGGAATTTTTTTGGGCTCAGACAGAGCTCTGAATCCTGATATTATATGGCTGAAGCTTGACAACAGTATCCACGGTGAAATCAGATAAGGGATTTCATTTCAGTACCCCATATTGGTTTGAAACATTGACTTCCCTATTCAGATATATAATTTATTATTGCATCATCTTATGGAACACATTCTGAATTAACTTCCTTGTGCCACTATTTCGAACCCATCACGACGTCATTATCATTACACGTCATTAAAATTCATCCATATTATACATTCGTAGGCCCCCTCTTTAAAAATTCCATAAAGTCCATCTCACCCTGTCCAACTTTATTTTTATCATCACCTTCATTAATTGATCTCGTAGTATTGAAAAAACTTGGATTTTCAGACCCTTGACGATCTCGTGCGGAACCTGATAATCTTCTTGAATTATTACTACCAACTAATGTCTTATTCGCGGTGATTGATTTATTCATTTGTGGATATATGAAGGTATCTTCAGGTTCTTGCCCATCTTTCAAATGTTCTGGCAAATATCCAAATATTCTATAATCTTCATCATCATTCATTGAAGTGGAACTTGATTCACGATTATTATGATCTCCCCTCATTGAATTATTAGGTTCTTCTGAAGTAGTCTGTGAAGTATTCATTGATATTGAATTATTAGGTGCTTCAGTCTCCAAATATCCCTCATGATCTTTGAAAAAAGTAGTACCACTCTTATTAATCTTTGCAGTTGTTGAATTCCATGGTTTTTCCCTAATTAAAAAAATCATTGTATCAATGAAACAACTTGATGGCATAGCTATTACTCTGATTAATTTTAATCCAAATGGATTTTGTTGACCTCCTCCCCAATTGTAAAAGATTTGTGAAACTGCTGGTGTGATCCAAATGGAGAAATAACCAATTGGATAAACGATAAATGTCTTTGTTTCTTTCATAGCTATTCTTAGCCTCATTTCATTGGAATTTTCATTAGCATCTGATGCTATTTCCATTAATTCTTTTTGTAAATCATCATTTAAGTTGAAACTTAATCCATTATTATGCTTGTTGTTGAAAGTTCTATTGAAATCTCTTGATGATTCATATAACTTTTCTCTTTCTTTCCTTAGTTTCCTGAACTGGAAGAATAAATAGAGAATGATTGATAAATAAATCACGAAAATACTCAATAAATTGATGAACTTCAAGACCCAATCATTAACTAATCTAACCCATATGGGGTTAACACTTGGAGTGCATGCCCAATCTGATTCATAATGATTACCACCAGACAAGACTAAACCAGAGACAATCAATGCAAATACATACATAATTGCAACTAAGAAATATCTGATCTTGAATATCCCACCTTCAGTGATAAGGAAAGATTTGGTTGTTTCATCAAACATTATGTTTCTCGGCGATGGAATTTTTCTCTTGAACATTAAGATTTCTTTGATATTCTTGAAAAACACACCATACCTTATAACTCTTCTCTTGTAAGTTCTTGATAACTTTGGACAAAAAATCATCAATGCATTATGGACAGTCAACATCAATATCAAGCAATCTGATACCACCGCACATACAGAAATAACAAAACCCCAACCATCACAAAATGACGTATTAATTTCAAGGAATGGATTAAGCAAATTGGGTAGATCAACCAGTCTAGCAATCCCAACAACAAAATAACAAAGAGCTTTTAAGAAATCCCATATGATCAAAAAGACGAACAGTTCTAGTCTGAAAATCATTCTCCTTCTTGGGTCCATTTTAAAAAACAACGTTATCCCAATCACCCCACTGAAGACACTCACAAGGGAAACAACCACTTGAACAATATGCATAACCTTGATCTGATGAGGTGAATAAGGCGCCATATATCGCGTCTCCTGTCTCCTTACAATCTCAGCAATGTCCATTGTGTACGCGTGTATAGTGTATGACGCGGGTTCAGCTATTGGGCATTTTCAATTCTCTGGTGTATGGTTTCTGAACGGAGTAGCGATCCCTGAGTGGCCACTGTAAAGTGGTACTACAACTAACGAATGAATCTTCGCAGAATTATTTGAAATGTTGAGAATCCTTTAAAAGCGGGATATCAGAAAATTTTATAATCTCACATGAAAGTGACTGTGCGGTCACCAAAAAAATTATTGCAGGTTAAAACTTAGAGTTTGTGAAATCTCAATCTTATTCCGACAGGTCATTTGGTCACAGCCAAAGCGGACTTTACTTTGTTTGTTTGTGTGCGGTACAGTGACTGGAGTTTTTTGACTGTGGAGGGAGCGTGGTTGTATTCCTCCACAAATACACAGTTAGGACTAGTTAGTGAGTGGAGCCATTGACAAGTGTCAAGTACCAGGAAAGCTGCCATGAAGAAGACAATGAAGTCCTTTTTGTTGGCCACGGGGCCTGTCGTGGAACTCTGGAGTCTGGACACGGCCAGCGGCCGCGACACCAATGCACTGCACCAGTATATTTGACACATTTTTTTTCCGAGCAACATGCGCAATTAAGCTCTGGAATCGCTTTACGTGCTCAACATTGAAGACACGATAGATCAGTGATTTATCATTTGGCTGATGCTCGATATATATAGAGTTTGTGTAACGACACAGAGTTCGCTTGCGAGAGAGTTTAAACTGCTGCGGACCTTCGATTCTGTTTCTAGAATGCCTGGAGGAAGCAAGTGAAGAAATACTGCAGTGGCGAGTGTGGCAATGGCTAGAGAGTGACCATTTTAGTAAAGTCTATACCGACAATGCAAATTACCCCAGAAAGCCCACATCTGGTATAATGCTATTAATCCTGTTCACCCAGAGTCTAGTAATTGTAGCACCATCACTTCGGATACCACAGGGAGTCCACTGTCCAGCCAACAGTGGTGATCGGGAGGCTGGGACCATGTTAATAGTGCCTTGGAAGTTGAAACTTCGGTATTCCAGCCAAAAGTTGCTTCTTTCTTCTCCTTCCCTTTCACCTTCTGAAACACGCCACCACAAGACTTAAGTAAGTCCTTTGAATATTCTGCCGCCGCAAGCACTACTCGTACTCACAACAACGCTATCGTCTTTTCCAAGCGTCTCCCCAAATCACAAATCCGCGAAAATAGCCGCCCGGAGTGCACGTACCAGGTTTCAAATGGTTGAAAATCTCTCAGCCAGGATTTCAAAACAGTGGACAGCCGTTGTCCTGTTCCCTGAGTCTCTATCACTCGTTCCAGATCGTCGACAATGAACTACACTTTCACAGACCCAAACCACGCCTGGTTCAACAAGCAACAGATCTTCAACAACCAAATACCTCTTGACTTTAATGGGCAACCGGTCACACCACAGACCCTGATTGATAACAAAGAGGAATGCCAACTGATGGAAAACCAACTCTTTAATGAGTTCAGTGCTGTTATCAAACAGGAGGACATCCCTGTTCCTGACCTGAGTAACGGTGAGAATTATGGCTTCAATTCTGGCAGTTCAGATAATAGTTCTCCATCAACATTACTAAACAATGTTCCGTTATCCAACCACGAAATTGAATCACTTAATTCAAATATTCAAAACAGTCTAAGTAATGGTGTCGATGAAAAGAATTTATCAGAAGAAGAGTTGACTAAAAGAAGAAAAGCTCAAAATAGAGCTGCTCAAAGAGCCTTCAGAGAAAGAAAAGAAACGAAGTTAAAGGAATTAAGAGAACAATTAAATCAATCAGAAACTGATAAAGCTGAACTACTGAAGCAACTAGAAGAACTAAAGAAACAAAACATTGTAATCTCAACAGAGAATAAATTATTATTAGAAAATTCAAATGGTGATGCCAACAGTCTAAAAAATAATTCAAATGGTTCAAATGATTTAATTCTTGATAAAGATTCAAATTTCACCTTCCCTGAAAATCAAGAACAACATATCCCACAAGCTGGTCATTATTATATCACTTCAAACCAACTTTCTGATCCGAATATAGCTTATGAATATAAAAGATTAACCATACCCGAAGTTTGGGAATATTTATCTGAAAAAAATGAAACATTGGATTTTGAAATAAATGAAATTATGGAAGAAGTTAAAGGGTTGGAAGTTTGTCATGAAAGAGGCCCTGCTTATCCATTACCTGTTGTTGATCAGATTCTACAAAGACATGTCTCATATCAGTTATGATGATTTTCTTGCTTTGTACGGTTTATCGTTTGGTTTGCGTTAAAGGGCGGTGTTTCCGTTGGTTCTACATTTCCCTCATTTATTTTGTAGTGCGTCTTTTAAGTTATAGTTTTGTTGATTGGTTTCATTAAATTATATGTAGAACTGACACAAGAATTTCATTAAATTAAATTAGTAGAATATAATAATCTACCACCACCAAAATTTCTCAAAGCTTTATGTTTCGGACTTACACTTTGTAGCCTTCTCCATGCTTCAACTATATGAGTCGGTGATAAAGGTTTTGCTGCTTCATCTGGTCCATCAAATAATCTTTTTCTTTTATTTTGTGGTCCACTCGGTTGTTTTGTAGGTTCGTTTTTTTGTAAATTCAATTCTTCCTGTTTAACAATTAGTGCTTCTTCAGTCAAAGAACAAACGATTTCAAATGTTAAGAACCCTAGTATATCAACAACATCATCACTTGGTTTACCATCTGTTAAAGCTGCAAATCCTGCCCATTCTCTAAATCTTCTACCTTTTCTAAAAGTAAATGATGCCTGTCTACATTCAGACCAATGCACATATTCTTCTTTAGTCATATTTCTAGTTCTATCATCAGCCATCTTCAATCTTTTCAATGATGCAATGGTAGCTTCTCTTTCAGCATCATCTAATTCTTCATTATCATCCTCTAATGGTTGTTCACTAAACATGAATTGTAATTCCCAAGGCAATCGTATTTTTGATTTCTTCATCTTCATCATATCTGCACCACTAGCCCCTTTCCCTCCAGGACCACCAGGACCTGATTGTCCTATTGTTGGATCATCTATCAAATCAGTTCCTTCAACACCACCAGCTTCTTGATCTTTGGCGTTCTTACGAACATCCTTCCATGATAAATATGTTCTCAATCTATTAACCTTTGCTTTATCACCTCTAATTAGAAAGATCACATCTTCAGGAGCTATTGACTTAGAACCTCTAGAATTTGCTGTCTTTGTGGATTGGATTAGAATATCCACAACTTGCCCTCTCACTATATCTTCAATCAACCATGTCGTTTCAACAGGAGGATCAATAGTTTCTCCACTAACAAACATCATCTGTTGGATCTCAATCCTGTATTTGTACTTATCCGAGCTTCCATTCATCTTCCACAATATCACACAATGCAACCAATTCTTGTTTCAACTGATTAGTGTTGTGATGGAATTTCCCTTTAAGAGCATAATCAGTGAGCATTATCAATTTCTGTGTTTACGTTTCGTCAAAACACCCGGACACCCCAATAGTTAAGCAGATAGGCATCGCCTGACCAGTAGTACTACTACTTAAAAGACATCAAAACCTTCACTCTTTCAAACACAAAAGGAGTAATTTGAGGATCAATCTAAGCAATGGGATCAGTCATAGAGAATCAAGAACTCATACAGGTGTCTATTCCAGAATCTGCTCACACAATCCACCTAGATACAGTTTTCCAACCAATTATACCCAATGCATTCGTGATACTGAACCAGGAGATCAGATTGCCTAATCTAAGACAGATCTGGAAGAAGTATAGATTGAAGGTCTGTGCTGATGGAGGTGCTAATAGACTGTTTGATTACTTTGAGAACATGGAAGAAAGAGAACAGCATATCCCTGATTTCATCACTGGGGATTTAGATTCTTTGAGGAAAGAAGTCGGTGATTGGTATTGTGAAAAAGGAACACGATTAATCAAACAAGAGACTCAATATGCTACCGATCTGGGTAAATCTTTGGACTTAGCTGAGTTATATTTTGGATATCCTGATTTTGGTAAACAAGAAATTGATGAGTATGATGGATTGATCGAACTTCATAAGAAATTAGACACAATTCCATCAGACAAACAACAAACGATTCAAATTCTATTATTAGGTGCCATTGACGGAAGATTCGATCACACCGTTCAGTCAATCAGTATTCTATTGAAGCATGCAGCCACAAAAACTAATACTGTGTTGTACTACATTTCAAACACAGATTTGATTTTATGTATACCAAAAGGTATAAACTATATCGATTACTCTAAACATCAGAACTTATTCCATGGTTCAAACAGTGGATTATTGCCACTGGGTGGTGATGTCACACTAACCACAAAAGGATTCAAATGGGATGTCGAAGACTGGCCAAGTTCTTTAAGGACTTCAGTGAGTACCAGCAATAGATTTGTTGGAGAAAATGGTGCTGTTGTGGAAACTGATGAATCTCTTGTGATGAATATTGAGTTACACTTGGATAAACTTGTGAAATGATACATGAAATTGACAGATTATGATTAAGTTCTTGATTCGTAGTTGATGTTTTCTCTGTTTGGCGACTTCTCTCTTGATCTGTCTTCCTTTATGACTTGTCCTGTATCTCTAACAACTTTCTTCACTGGATTGTAGTATCTATCACTTGGGTTATTAGAATCACCATGGAGTGATTTAGCACCAAGACCTAGGAACTGACCCCTCTGAACCCCTTTCTTGTCTTTCTCATCATCTTTCATCTCTTTCCTATCGTCCTCTTCTTTCCACCCCATCCCTCTCAACATGGCTGCACCGAACTCTTCAACGGGCACTTGTTCGTATTCCTCTAACGTTGAGACATCCGGTCTTCTGGCTACATCATTCTTGAAATCATCAGCTTCTTTCCTCTGTAGTATTGGATCACCCTTAATCTGCTCCTTAGATGTACTCTTTCCAATGAAGTTGATACCATACTCCAGCTTCTTTCCATTATCCTTGTCATTTGATTGTGTCTGTTGTGAATTGAATCTCTCTTTGGCAATCTTCTTCCAGTCATCATTACCCAGATTCTCTATAACAAGTGGACCTTTAGGTTTCTCAGGTCCGGTGGCTTCATCATACGCACCAGCATCTTTGTCAAATGTGTCGATTTTAATTTCTTTCATGTCATCATCATCTTCGTTATTCGTACCAAAAGCTGATTTTTTGGTGGGTATTGGTTTCTTTGAATCAGCAGCTGATTTCTTCAGTGAAAAACCAGAAAACCCCTTTGGTTTATTGTCTTTCTTCTTGAGTGAGAAGCCAACCATCTGATCTAGTATAGTTGTGTTCAATGAAGCCGCTAATCTCTCAGAGAATAACCTCATCACTAACCCAGGTTTTCAAACGAAAAATAAACAATCGGGTTTTGGTTGGGTAGCACCTGTAAATAATCTTTCACTTTGCACAGATCAGATACACCGCTGCTTCCAGACCGTGTGATTTGGGAAGAATGAGTTATAGACTGTACGCTGGAGGTCTGATAACGCCCTATGGTCACATACTCAGAAAAAATCTCATCAACAGACACTTTTCTACGCGGTCGATTCTGCGAAATGTCAACACTGGTAGTAATGGATTGAAGAAAGATGAAGATAAGATCAATGAAAGTATTAAAGACCAGGCTACCACAAACAATGAAGGTGGGATTAACGAAGGAATACCCACAGATAAACAGGTGAAGAGCCCGCTCAATGAGATTATGGAGAAGATTCACCCACATTTAGACACAGCTAAGGGTTATTATCAGAAAACATCACAACAGATAGAAAGTGTTGTAACGCCCTTGAAGTTCCATTATAACAAAGCCAAAGAAACAATCAAAGAAGCGAACGCTAAATTAGAACTCCAGGAGAAAGAAAGTGCAAACTATGGTTTCAATGAAGATTTCACACAACATTCAAACAATAATGAGACTGGTAAGATCAAAGGTCTCCCTTCAGATCGTGAAAGACATCGCAAGAAATGGGCAAAGAAATTAGAATTCTACATTGATTCACTACAAGAGACTATCTTTACTGCAACCAGGGCGTTAAATGATGTTACTGGTTATTCCGCTATTCAAAAGTTGAGAAGTTCGATTGAAGCACTAGAGAATGAGCTACAGAAAATCAAAGAAAATTGCCGACTTAGTAAACAGGCAAATGCTGATGCTATCAACATGAGAATGGAAACACAGAAAGAAGTCAATGAATTACTGAAGAGAAAGGCGAATTGGAGTACTGAAGATTTAGAGAATTTCACCAAGTTATACAAAGCCGATCATGAGAATGCGTTATTAGAAGAGCAAACAAAGATAAAAATGGAAAAGGCAGAATTGCTAGAAGAGGAGTTACAAGATAAGTTATCGAAGGCTATATTGACTCGTTATCATGAAGAACAGATTTGGTCAGATAAGATTAGAAGAACTTCAACATGGGGGACGTTCGGTTTGATGGGTATCAATATTTTGTTATTTCTAGTCTTCCAATTGGCCTTGGAACCTTGGAAAAGAAGAAGATTAGTTGGCAATTTTGAGGAGAGGGTCCAGAAAGCATTAGAAGCTAATTCAGTTCAGCAGAATGAAAGATTAGACATAATGAGTCAAAAAGTTGAAGCATTGAAAAATAGTGACAGATTACCTGCATTACAGGAAAGACAGGAATCGGAGATCGATGAAGAAGAGCTCGATATTGTGGAACCTCCAGCGATACAAGCATTACCATTACCTTCTAAACCATCACAGGATTGGGTAATACAACTTCAGAAGTTGATACATCGTTTGATAGAACCGTTTATCATGCCATTTCATTTGATATTCTATAATAATTATGAACGAGCCACTTTAAACAAATCAGAGCTTGTATCAGTGACATTGATGAGTATTGGATTGGGCATCCTTACAGGATCAATTATCTCGACGCTGTTTGGATAGATGCATGTATGATAGAGAGTTGGGTCCTGTACATAGTTGATATGACATTTTAGCATTTAAATAACCGTCGCATCTAATTGTATCAAATGGATAGCAGCCCTTCTTCGGAAAGCGAACTAGAAAGGAGGTATCACCGAATCCTTTTATAAACACTTCCTCTGACATAGGAGGTGGTTAGTAGTTACGTTACAAAATAGTTAAGTTGAAACACCCAGACACCACATTATTGTTGATAATTTCGGTGGCCAATTTTGAATCGTTACCAGACTATCACCAGAACAACAATCAAAACACAGCCATTGGCCCCCTGAACCACTGTCAAAACTCTCAATCACACAGTCTGACGCTATGGAAGAACTAGGAATACGCCTTTCAGCCACTCCAACCATTGATAAGTCCAAATTCGAAAGCTTGTTCATAAACAACAGCAATAACAACACAAGTAATAACAATAACAAAGACTCGGATGTCTACTTAAAACTAAAGAAACTGGAAAAGGAGTACGGTCTTCTCACATTACAGGAAGAATACATCAAAGATGAACACCGTCACTTGAAAAGAGAATTGGTGAGAGCCCAAGAAGAAGTTAAAAGAATTCAATCCGTGCCCTTAGTTATTGGTCAATTCCTTGAACCAATTGATCAAAACGTTGGTATTGTTTCATCAACCACTGGTTCCAATTACGTGGTAAGAATTCTTTCCACTTTAGACAGAGAATTATTGAAACCATCTGCATCTGTTGCATTACATCGCCATTCAAATGCCTTAGTCGATATTTTACCACCTGAAGCTGATTCAAGTATTGCCATCCTAAGTGAAGGTGAGAAACCGGATGTTACTTATGCTGATGTTGGTGGTTTAGATATGCAGAAACAAGAAATTAGAGAAGCCGTTGAACTTCCTTTGACGCAAGCTGATTTATATAAACAGATTGGTATTGATCCACCAAGAGGTGTCTTATTATATGGTCCACCAGGTACTGGTAAAACCATGTTAGTTAAAGCGGTTGCAAACAGTTCCACTGCTTCATTTATCAGAGTTAATGGTTCAGAGTTTGTTCAGAAATATCTAGGTGAAGGTTCAAGAATGGTTCGTGATGTTTTCAGATTAGCCAGAGAAAATTCTCCATCTATTATCTTCATTGATGAAATTGATGCTATTGCCACAAAACGTTTCGATGCTCAAACAGGTGCTGATCGTGAAGTTCAACGTATTTTGTTAGAATTGCTAAATCAAATGGATGGTTTTGATCAGACTTCAAATGTTAAAGTTATTATGGCCACAAACAGAGCTGATACTTTAGATCCAGCTTTACTAAGACCTGGTCGTTTAGATAGAAAGATCGAGTTCCCTTCGTTGAGAGATAGAAGAGAACGTCGTTTAATTTTCACAACCATTGCTTCAAAGATGTCCTTGTCACCGGAGGTTGATTTAGATTCCTTGATTATTAGAAATGATCCATTATCTGGTGCTATTATTGCTGCTATCATGCAAGAAGCAGGCCTAAGAGCTGTTAGAAAGAATAGATATGTTATCTTACAAAGCGATTTGGAAGAAGCTTACACTGCACAAGTCAAGACCGAAAGTGAGGTTGATAAATTCGAATTCTATAAATGATATAATAAACTCCAATGATCACATATCATAGCAACTCAGAGACTCTGTAGATGTCAAGACCAGGATAAAAGGTTTTTAAATCATTGATATCAAAGTGGTCCATATCTAAATGCAAATAGGTTCCCCAAATCGGCTCGAAATATAAAGTGGTATTGACTGTCTCCATTAATGGAACTGATGAGCGCGAAGCAATAAGTAACAAGTTCTTACTTTCTGCGTGTAATGTTTGAACAGTAGAAATCAAATCCTCAACATCCATTCCCATCAAGTCAACAACCTCATTATTTGATATTCTCAAATCACCTAATAACCAAGTTGGCGGAGAATATGTCTTCCACCACAACTGTGTAGTATTCTGCAAATTCATAGTTTTTAACTCATGTAAGGCTTCAATTACACCTCTTTGATGTAGGGATCCCATTATAATACCAAAAACAACATTGAAAACACACCACCCTCTTATCAGCCATTCAACTGTATTTGGACTCTCGAAGTTGGTGAAGTCAATGCAAATGCACACTAATGGAACCAACGGAGTCAGAAATCTTAACTCTTGATGTGGAATGATTGATAACAATACGAGGCCCGATATAATTGATAAGTATGGAATGGAAGTTTTGCAGTGATTTCTGAAAATAAATGGAATCAATGCAGGACCAACTAACTGTGGTAAATTGATTAAAATATGGGTATATCTTGGGTGAATTCCATGTTGTGCAAGGTTTTCAGATTTGGCGTTATAAAGTAAATTATTCAGAGGAGCGATGACTGGGCCTTTTGAATTGAATAATTCTGTATCAACTAAGACGAATCCATATGAGATAATTGCAAAGGTCAAAAGGAAGACAATTGCTGATAATTTGAACTTTAAGTAGTGTTTTAAAAGAGTCAATGAGGGTAGCAACAGGAAGGCACCAAATGTGATTCTATTGAAGACACCAATACTGCATACAGTGGCCAAAATTATATGTAAAGTATACTGTGGTTTGGGATCTTTCAATTTATCCTGTTGTCTTTGAACATGGATCAATGATAGAGCGACCAACAGCAACTGTGTCTCTACTGAGTTTGAAAACGTATGCGATTGGTAAGTCCATGTAATGTAGGACGTGTAAAGAAAGAACATTGCCTTTGTGTTTTCTTGCCTATTTTTGCATAGTAGTCTGGTTGATATTTGAGCCACCAGAAAGAATGATATAGCTAGCTGAATCCTTGCAATGTATAAGACCGTAAGTGGGTCCAATTGAAAGTACTTGTTTATCCACAATAGAGGGCCATAAACCAGGTATAACACACCGTAGCTCCTACTTGGAGTGGCTTCATTGAACTCCCATGGAATGGAAGCACCAGTGTTATACAATTTGCCTTGGTTAGTTAGTACAGCTTCACCTGTTGAATCGGTTGGGATACTCACTGGTCAACACCTGCAGAGACTGGAAGTGCTCATCTGGGTGGATATAAGATGGTTCCAAGGCAAAGAACAGAGCAGCAAGGTAGCTGAGGTAATGCACTAAACGCCAATTGAGCTTAGCCATGTTCTGAAGGTTCCTCTTTGTCTTCAGTGCTTGAGCACGCAGTTCGAAAGCAGTCGATGATCCCGAAGATTTGCTTATGGTATTGTGTCTCCTATCAGAACACACCCTTTTGATACGCGCACTTTAAGGGCGTTCAAAAAATCAAAACAAAACAAAAAAATCATTTGATTCTGCCTCCAGAAAGTTTCAACAATTGATCTTGCCACATCCAGCTCGCCAACAATGGAAAGACAAATCATTTTGAATGCGTTGTCAGGGACTTTGGACCCAAACCCGCAGTTGAGAAAACAGGCTGAATCACAGCTTTCTGATTTCGAAAGACAACCAGGTTTCACTGTTTATTGTTTAGAAGTCGCTGTTGATGGGCAAGTCTCTCCATCTCAAAGAAACTCTGCTGCTGTATTTTTCAAGAACAGAGTCATCCAATACTGGAATGTTGATAATGAAAAGGGTATTAAACCTGAAGAACAGGAACAGATTAAGCAGAAATTGATTGAGTCCCTGTTGAAAGTTTACAATGATAGTCATATCAGACCTCAATTGGGTTTTGCACTAAGAACCATTATTGGTAGAGGTGCTTGGTTATTGCATGAACCAATATTACAGTTACTGGACTCGAAATCAGATCCATCCCATGTTTACATTGGTTTGTTATTACTATTTGAAGTTTCCAGATCATTAAGATACAGTTACGAAGATAGAACCTTGATTGATTCATATATGTCTCAAACTTTCCCGCTTTTGGAAGCCATTGCATCTGACGTGCTAACCAAAGATGACTACCACTCTGGTGGAATTCTCTACCTGGTTTTGAAGATCTTCAAGTACTCCTCATTGAGCAGTTTACCACCGTATTTCTATGATGTTACAAAGCTTTCTACTTGGATTTCAATCCATTTAACCACCATCCAAAGAGATGTCCCGCAAAAAATCATGGAACTTGACTCATCTGACAGAGCTTTAGATGCAAGAATCAAGTGTTACAAATGGGGGTTCGGTAACTTGCACAGATTCTATTCAAGATATGTCATGCCAACTTCATCGAATGCAAATCCTGAATTTATTGAATACTTCAACAAGAATTATGTTTCTGAAATCTTGAAGGTTTATTTCCAAATAATTGAAAGATGGAGCTCTGGATTCTGGCTGAGTGATTACTCATTATATCATTTGATATCTTTTATTGAGAAATGTATAATGACTCAAGCTTGGGACTTCATCAAACCACATTTTGAAAGCATCTTAAAGCATTTGTTATTCCCATGTTTGTGTCAAGAGAATTTGGAATTATTTGAAGATGATCCAGAAGAATATATTAGAAGATACTTTGATATCAACAGAGAATCAAAGACTGCAGATGTTGCTGCTGTTGACGCATTATTCGTTACCGTCCATCATAGATTTGAAGAATTACCAGCGATATTGTCATTTTTGAATGAGCTATTCAACAATTTCTCTGCTGAACAATCAGAACAAAATGCATTAAAGATTGAAGGTGGTTTGAGAGTTTTGAGTTCAATTTCTATTTCACTTGAGAAAGATGAATCTCCAGTGAAGAATCAAATTGATCAAATAATTGATGGGTTTGTTGTTCCTCAATTAACAAGTAAAAATGAGTTTTTGAGGGCCAGAGCATGTGAAACAATTTCCATATTTTCAAGAGCATATGATGATAAAACCATTTTGTCAAAGGTTTTCCAAGGTGTCTATGAGAATTTCAAGAATGAACAGAATTTGCCGATCCAGATCGAAGCTGCTGATGCATTAAGAGTGTTGATCACTGATCCATTAGTTACTGAAACTATTTCGAACGAGGTTCCAGTCATCATGCAAAAACTTTTGAATCTATCAAGAACTTATGAATTAGATATGATTGCGGAAGTGATGGAAGCTTTTGTCGAAAGATTCTCAGAAGAATTGGCACCATTTGCTACTGATTTAGGGAAGAATTTAGCCGATCAATTTATTAGTGTTGGTACTGAAATCATTGAATCTCAATCAACAGGAAGAGCATTAACCGATAGCTCTGAAGCTGATAAAGAATTCCAAGTTGTTGGCTATTTGAACACCATGACTACGATGATTATCTCAATGGGCAAGGTTGATTTGGAACCTGTCTTTGTTCCGGTTGTCAAATTTGTTTTGAGTAACGCTGCTATTGCATTCCTTGGTGAAGCTATGGAATTAGTTGAAAGTTTGACTACAAATAATAAATCAATCTCACCAGCTGTTTGGGACATCTTCAAAGAAACTATTGATACCTTCGACACTTTTGCATTTGAATACTTTGAGTACTATGTTCCATTTTATGAAAACATTGTCACCTATGGTTTCAAAGGATTGACTCAATCGTCACCACAAGTCCGACTAATGTCAAACGTTTTAACTAAGATCATTTCATCTCCCATCACTTTTGATGATCAAGGTGCGTTTGAAATAGTCGAATACCAATCGTTAGTGTTGAAGCAAGTTGATGAAACCAATTTACCAATCATTCTGGACAGTTTCAAAGAAGAAGATTTGGCACCATTCGCTGTCATCAAAGTTGTTTTAGCATCAGTATATGTTGATGCAACCAAGACCCTTCAAATACTTGAATCCAGAGGCGAAACCTTGAGAATATTTGAAATCTGGTTCAATCTTTCTACAAGTTTCGAAAACGTTTATGGATTAAAATTACAAACGTTAGCATTATTATCAATCTTATCATCAGTTAGTTTACCGCAATCAATTGAAAGCTTCATTCCTCAATTATCCAATAAGTTGGTGATATCGATTGAAAGATTACCAGTTGCTATGAAAAAGAGACAAGATTTGTTCAAGACTGGTCTAAACGAACCAGCTCCCGAACAAGATGACGATGGGTTTGGTGATGATATGGATGATGCCTTTAAAGATACTCCATTAGATGAGATTAATGTTTTCCTTGATTTCAAGAATTTATTCTTACAAATTGAATCACAATTACCGCAAAGAAATCAAGTCATTGTTGAATCATTATCACCTGAAAGATTAGATATAGTGAAAAGTATCTTGTCGCTTCCATAGATTTAGCACATAAACACTACAAATAAACTGATCAACAGATATATTGACGAAAAAGCACAACTGTAGACTTTAACTAATATACAAAGGATCCCATTACCCATGATAACAATCCCTAAACAACAACACTAAATCAATACAACAAACAGAATATAGAAATTCTAACAGACATTTTCGTAGACACATTAATTAAGATGCAAGAAGTATTTCATTCTTGTTTAACAGGGTGGTCTTCTGATGTGGACACAGTTGAAGGTCCTTGATTCTGTAATCTTGAACGCGATTGACGGAATAGCTCTTCCTGTTGCTTCAGTAGCTCTTCTTCTGTGAAACCTGAATTCTGGAACTTGTTATTCTTTCTCTCTCTTCCCTTTAATGATTCACGATGTTCAACCAACACCTTCTCAATAGGAGCAATGTAATCCACAAACCCTAGCTCTTGCAATGCTTTGATAACATGATCCGATGCGATGGTTTTCTTCGTCTCCTGCTCAGCGATCTCGTTAGACTGGTCAGATAAGATCATGATAAATTCGATACAGCACTCAATAACAACATCTCTTGCTTCTTTGGAAAAGGTCAAATCTGAAGGCAGTATTTCGCTAATAATTTTTTGGACGGTGGCCTTAGGAAGACTCAGGTCTTCACCTCCATTGCTTCCGAATTCAGCCATTATAATGTTCTTTATTAATAAGAGTGACTTGATCTATTTCATGTGAAGACCAAAACAAAAACACGGAATTTTTATAGCTTTTGCTATATTTCCGACCTTACCCACGTGACAAAATCATAGTTCCGACAGTGATGGTTCGGGCACTCTGTCAAATTTTTTTTTTCCACAAATTTTAAAGCTCATCGCATGAAGTTAAAGCGTGCAAATCAGGTATTAAGCATCACAAAAAGCAGTCGAGATCCACACAAATGGCCAGACTTCTCACTGCATCTGAATTTGACCCAAGCGGGTACCACTATGCCTCGGTAGCTACGGCTCTTGATACTCACAGGATCAGAGTTCAGTCCACTAACAACACTTCCTCTTTAGCTAACGCATTTTCCCTGGATAAAGGACAGAAGGTCACCACTCTTTCCTGGGGCTTGTCACCAGATGTTGAAGCCAAACAATCGCCATCCAAACAGAAAAAGAAGAGAAGATTGACTCAGACACAGCAGTATAATCTTGAGAGTCAGATTGTTTCAATCGGTATCAACAAAGGATCCATCTTACAATATTCACCATCTGCCAATCAAGTTATCGGTAAATTGGATAACCCAAATGCATCAGCCATAAATGACTACCATTTTTCATCTTTAACAAACTCAGGCTGGTCAGTTGATGTCACACAGAATATCATAGAATGGGATCTGATTCTTTTCAAACCAAAGACACAATTCAAATTTCATGAAAGCATCAATTTAATACGAGTTATCGAATACGCGAATAAACCACATTTATTATTAGCATCGCATAGTGTTTACCTTGTTGATATTGAGACTCAAGAAGTTGTCAAAACATTCCCTGGTCATATCTCCCCTATTCATACATTATTACCATTGGATGATGGTAAACATTTCATCACTGCTGCAGGTGGTGATAGATTCATTAACATCTATTCCACTGAAGGAATTCCAACTGTTTTAGTTACACAAAGTAACGTTTTGAGTGTCTCGTACTCCCATGGAAACGTCAGTACAATCACAGAAGATGGGTTTGTTGAAGTGTTCAAACACGTCCTTGAGAAATCACATTCCACCCCATCTAAAACAAACAGAAGAAAAGTTCAACAATCAAAACAGTCAAATTACAAAATTCATTTGAAACGTTCCAACGCAGACCACTTGAAGATCGAAGATGCATACTTATCATCTGAATTCATTACTATCACTTGGATCGAAGATCAAAGTATCCCATATTTTGAAAAGATAAAGATCAATGACCTTCTTGAAATAACAACAATCTCTAAAGACAGACCGGAAATTCAAGCCAAAGACCACACCCTATTTGGTCAAGATATTGCTGCTCCAAAACGTTATAATGAAAGTGACACTGTTGTTACAAGTGGTGATAACTTGAAATATCTAGATAATAAAGAAACTGAAAAGGAGGCAGGTGAAGATGAATTAGGAACAGAAGAAGGTGATGATGGTCCTTCGTTAGCAGAAAAGATGGAATTATTGAAAGTGGAGAACACTATACCTAAGAAGAAACAAGGTAAAACCACCGCTGGTTCATTAGCTGTTATCTTGACACAAGCATTAAGATCAAATGATCACTCATTATTGGAAACTGTGTTGGTCAGTAGAAATGAAACTGTTTTGAAAACCACTATTCAAAGATTAGACACATCATTAGCTGTTTTACTGTTAGAAAGATTAGCAGAACGTATTGCAAGACATACCACACGTCAAGGTCAATTGAACATTTGGGTTAAATGGGTTATGATCATTCATGGTGGTTACTTGATCAACATCCCAAACTTATCTAAATCACTATCATCATTGCATTCAACTTTAACAGGAAGAGCTAACACATTACCAAGATTATTGGAATTACAAGGTAGATTAGATGTATTGTATTCACAACAAGAATCAAACAAAGCCAATAAAGAATTCCAAGAAGATGATTATAATGATTCTGATGAATCCGATGTCGAATATGTTGAAGAGCTAGATGATGCTAATATGTTAGATGATGATGAAGAAGATGAAGATGTTAAGGAACTGTTAGCTGCTCAGGAAGATGGATTCATGGATGTTGATGATTACGAAGAGAGTGACGATGACGATCATGCTGTTGATCAGATAGTTGATAAGTTAGAAGACGGCGAACTTGATGATGAGGCGGGTTATAGTGATGAAGAAATCAATGGAAATATTGAGCAAGATAGTGATTCTGAAGAAGATGAACAGGAGGCTCTAAAGCAAAAAATCGCCAAATTGAAGGTAAAACAAAGTAAGCGCAAATCTACTTAGATACAGATTCATGTAATACAAGAAAATAGTTATAGAATTGTGACATGTAGTTATTCTATTAAAGTAACTTATTGACCATCGACTAAAATTGTTGGTTCAATGGTACTGAAGTTTTCATAAAAGGCCCTATATAATTTGATAGCCTTTTCAATATCAGCGCTACTTGAAGTTTCTCTGATTGAATGCATACTCAAAACACCATTACCTAAATCTAAAGTTCTGATACCTGTTTTAGAAGCTAAAATTGGACCAATGGTAGAACCACAAGGAGATGCATTTTGAACAACAAATAATTGTAATGGAACTTTAGCGATCTTACCAATTTCTTTCAATAATACAATACCTGGCGAATTTGTAACATATCTTTGGTTTGCATTGATTTTGATGACTGGTCCTTCACCTAATTTTGGTTTATGATTGGATTCATATTTGTTGATGTAATTTGGATGCACACCATGAGCAACATCAGATGATAAGAAGAATGATTTGGCTGAGCTTTCAAGGATCTTTGATTGAATAGTTACTTCAAGATCTGATTTATCACCGTCCAAACCTGTGATTCTATCCAAGATGTTTGGCAAGAAATTAGAATCAGCACCTTGAGCTGAAGCAGAACCAATTTCTTCATGGTCAAATAATGAAACTAAACGAATGCCAGATTCCTTGGACAATGATTCTTCTGAAGATGCTTGAATCAAACCTTCAACTGATGTAAAACAAGAAGTCAAGTTATCTAATCTTGCACTGAAGATAAATTCATCATTTAAACCACCGATAGTAGCTGGTTTGTTATCATATAAAACTAATTCAAAATCTTCGATTTGTTCAGATGAGACACCAGCTTCTTTGGCAATCAATTCAACTAACTGTTCGTTATGTCTTTGGACAACAGAGTTTAATGATTGAAATTCTTCATTTGATAATTTAGAATCCTCGTTGGAACAACAACCACCTTTATCTTCATGTTTTTCCTCAGAAGATTTTGAGCCTTCTGGAACAGCATTATTCAAACCAGCAATTGGTAATAGTTGAGATTCTTTATTGAATTCAAATTTAGTGTTAACATCTCTGTCTAAATGGATAGCTAAAGTTGGGATTTTCATGATTGGTTTACTGATATTAATCAATTTTGGAATGAATTTACCATTTTCTTTAACAATAACTCTACCAGCTAAACTTAAATCAGAATCAAACCAACTGTGCCATATACCACCACCATAAGTTTCGACACCAATTTGAATAAAACCTTCAGTTGATCTCTTAGAAACTGGTTTAATTCTCAAAGTAGGTGAATCAGTATGAGCACCAACGATAGAAATACCATTACCTGATTGCCATTTTTGACCAACGGTGAATGCAATGATAGAAGAACCATTTCTGGTGACAAAGTATTTACTACCTTTGTTGAACTTACCAGCCCAATTGATTCTTTCTGACAATTCACTGAAACCGTTCTTCAAAAGTAGAGATTTCACAGTATCAACAGCATGATATGGAGTTGGAGATGCGTTCAAAAAAGAGACGAAATCTGCAGCATAGTTGTCGATTAGTACGAAGTCCTCGAATTGCTGCTGGGAGAGAAACTGGGACTCACCGTTAGCGTATTGGACGGCCTTGGACGACATTTTGGGATGCTTTTGTTGGAGTGGAAAGTAACACAGAACAGAATCGCTGATAACTTATTTCAACTCCGGAAAGCCGAAATCCCGAGCCGCGAAAACCAAAGTGATTATGCATTTTTTTCCAGTTTCCGGCCACGTCCGATTCCCAATTCATAAAAACTTTTTTCTGCGATGAGCTTTATCACTTTTTTTATTTATTTCTTCCCTTTTTTTCCTTTTGGAAAACCCACTATCAAATACGTTGGTATTTTCCCACTCTCAGTGTCTAGGAGGAGTCCATTACCCAACCAGTTTCTCTCCACTTTTTTACCTATCTCAAAATGGCCGGTCACGATGAAGAACCAGATAACAAGATGTACATCAGTTACAATCATATCCATCAATTGATTCAGGAAAACGCTCCAAGATTAAAACAATTCAACCCAGATTTGTTGGTCTGTTTAGCTGGTGGTGGTTTAGTTCCAACTAGATTCGTCAGAACTTTCTTGAAAGAAAAGGGTAAACCAAACGTCAGAATTATGTCTGTTGTTTTATCCCTTTATGAAGACGTTCAAGGTATCTCCACTGCCCCTGAACAAATTGGTAACCAAGTTATCCGTACCCAATGGTTGGACTACACCAGCACTGACTTCACCTTGATTGGTAGAAGAATCTTGATTGTTGATGAGGTCGATGACACCAGAACCACTTTGAACTACGCTGTCACTGAGTTGAAGAAAGACTTAGAAGAACAATGTAAAGCTAAGGGTATCAGTATTAAAGAATCCGGAACTGAGTTTGGTGTCTTTGTCTTGCACAACAAGAACAAGCCTAAGAGAGCCCACTTGCCAGCCGATGTCTACGATAACAACTACATTGCAGCCAGAGAAGTGCCAGATGTCTGGATCGCCTACCCATGGGAATCCAACGACATTGTCTATCACACTCAAAAGGCCATTGAACAAGGTAACGATGTCTTCTTGAAATAGGTTCTTTTGTACGATAATAATAAATGAATTTGATGCACGTTAGCACATCGTAATAGTAAACACACGGGTTCGAAGGTCTGTCCGTTGAAACTTGTTCCTCTCTCCCATTATGATAACATGCACTGTGATTTTCGGCATGTGAAATCAATTATCAAACCACATTTTTCCGCAAAACGAGAAAGTCATGCTTTTGATGTAGAAATAGCAGTTTGTGCGCCTTATAGACTTATCACATAGCAGCGGTACTTTAACACTTCCTTTAATGTAAGTCTCTATAATATCCGCTCTTCAACGACTCGGTTTCACATAATCTAGCTTAACTATGTGTCATCACGATTTCAAGAAGAGAAATTAACACAATACTATTTTAATATTTTGACACCAAAATTAAACGAAATCGCTATTCATTTTAATCATACAGGATGACCAAGATACCCATCTGGTTGGACTGTGACCCCGGCCACGACGACGCTGCTGCCCTTTTGTTCGCTCTGTTTCACCCGAGTATCGAGCTGGTTGGAATCTCCACCTCGTACGGGAACAGCTCAGTCCAGAACACCACTCAGAACGCTCTCGCCCTACTGACTGCTGTCCACAAAGAGCACACTACCCCAGTCTACGCGGGCACTTCAAAGCCATTTGTCAAGGCACCACAGTTTGCACGTGATATCCATGGAGAAAGTGGCCTGGAAGGTACAGACCGATTGCCTAAACCCACAATCACATCACAGATTGAAATAGATGATGCAAAGGCCTTGAACCAAGCCATATGGAACGCAGTCACCGACTATGGTAAAGATCTGTGCATTGTTGCTGTTGGGCCCCTTACAAACATGGCCAAATTCTTCATAGAGTACCCAGAAGCTAGATCCATAATCAAGAGAATATTTATCATGGGAGGTGGATTTGACGGTGTTTATAACAGAGCGTTCAGTGAATTCAACATCTGGTGTGATCCAAAAGCTGCTAATGTGATTGTTGAAGATCCAATCCTGGCTCCAAAAGTTGTTCTTCTGCCATTGAATGTTACGCATACTGTTATTTGTGATTCTAGCATCCAGGACACTATTCTGAATGGGTCTGATGGTAAGAGCAGTTCTAATTTGAGAAAGATGTTCCATGAATTAATGTCATTTTTTGCAGATGCTTACGCTAAGAGACAGGAGTTTGAAGATGGTCCACCTGTTCATGATCCAGTTGCTGTTTATGCTTTACTTCAAGAATACGAATTTGATTACAATGATGGTCTGGTCTATAAGAACTTGAAATTACATTGCGTTGAAGAAGGTGAGGAAGAAGGTAAATTTGAGTACAAAGAGGATGAATCTGGTGCTAAAGTCATCTTTGGAGTCAAATTCAATCAGTTCTGGAAGTTATTCCTGCAATCATTAGAAAATGCTGATTCCTTTGTGAAACTACAACAATCAGAATGAATAGAGACTAATTGCATGTACCATTGGAAGCTAGACGTTCATTCGCGTAGAAATAGGATTGATCTTGTCTAAATAATCATATCTTCCTTGTTCTAGACAAAGCAAAGACCTTAGTAGTCATACCTCGCCAGCTAACCTTAACGTGTGACTCGACATTGTCCTCATGTGAATTTGATGCTTCCGCAATCTCGTCTCTAGACAAAAGGTATAATCTGATAACAAATAAAAAGAAGGCAGAAACTAAATAATATGTCCACAATAAATTGGGAGAATTATATACTGTGAGTGAAAGTATGATCCACCATCAGGGCGTTTTGCCTCTCATTTGATACCTGTAATAGGCGCAAAGATACCAGAAAGGCCAATAGTTGAGAATATCATACCTGAAACAGACGAGTCCTTTCTCAGACTAAATAATCTAACACACATGGCTGTTGAGAAATCCAAGCGGCAGCCATTAAAGCACCGATTATAAACCCAAAAGCAAAGGATAGCTGACAGAAGAAGGGCAAAGATTTTAGTTGTCACCGTTCCAAATCTATCACAAAATTTACAAACTAAAGGTCTTCCAAAAAAGCACCTGCTGAAATCACACACGAGGCAACAGAACCCTATGTAGCTGGATAACTCAAAGATATAGCGAAATCTGCCAAGTTGTAAAGCAAGACAACATATTCTAACAAAGTATTGAACACATATCATGACATATCCAAATGAATAAAACACTTCAAAATCCCAGATCTCACTTGAACTATTGACATCTTGTTCTGACTAATAAGCCGCCTGTTGTTGTGAAAACAGTGCATATGATATCTTGTAGGATCAAAGCCCATCTAATACCTATATATCTGATGTATAGCTAAATTGAGATTAACCAGCACCACAAGAACCAAGAGATTGTGTCAATGTTCTCTTCTCACACAACCATTTTTTTGAATGCGTGACCCCAGAGCGAAATTTGACCACAATTAGATACATAAGAAGAAAGTATAGAATATTCCACTTTCCTATGATGGACCAGAGAACGGCCTGAGACTGAGACTGGGCTAGTACCATAATTTTGGGATATATCCTTTTGTCTGCCCGTTGCTTAATACTAATTCTCAAGAAGCGCTTTCTTTTTGTGTCCTTTTCTGCCAGCTAAATGAACCTTATTGAGGTGTCACTAAAAGAAAAAATATGGGGACGTAAATGGGTGGTCGTTTAGATGTGTTTAGTTTTCATTTAATACATGGCATCTCGACATACAGGGTTAGCCGATCGCTGTAATGACTTGTTTGGTACTCACTGGTGAGTAAGAGCTAACTTGGACTTTGGCCCAGGAGTGTCATTCTGTTGCATACAAAGCGCATGTTATTTATTGTTTAGAACAGTCATTCATCATTTGCCGAGCTACACTTTTTGTCAATGATTTATTTGAATGAATATTATGTGAGGACAATGCCTAATCATGATTAAACTTTTCTAGTTTTTGATAATGCAAACAATTTGGAAAATATTTTATTCCAAGTGATTTTAATATGCAATTCATCATTATCTTCGTGAGAATCTGCCTTTTCTTGAGCGATTTCGTCTCTTGCTAATAAATAACATCTCAGTATCCATAATGCTAATGAAGATGCTAAATAACAAGAACCACAATAAATAGCGGGATCTCTATATTGTGTTGGGTGGTATAATCCATCTGGTGCATCACCTCTTAATTTGATACCAATAATTGGTGATACAATACCTGTTATACCAACAGTGGTAAATAACATACCTGAAACAGATGAAACTTTTCTTAATCCAAAAACTCTTGCGCACATAGGTTGTTGAGAAACCCAAGTGGAACCCATCAAAGCACCTTGAAGGGACCCAAATGCAATAGCAGTGGCGTAGTTTCTTGCTGGGATCCACATGGAATAACAAAGTATAGCAACTATCAAATGCGCAAAGATATTTGTTGAGACAACACCAAATTTATCACAAAGTCGACCAACAATAGGTCTTCCAAAAAAAGCGCCTACTGAAACCATACATGAAACAACAGCACCTTGAGAGGCAGAATAACCCAGTGAAATGGTGAAATCAGTCAGGTTGTAAAGCAACACAACATAACCTAATATTGTGAAAGTAATATATGAGGTCATAAATAAGTAACCTAGTGATTTGAAAACTTCGAAATCCCACATCGCACTGGAAGTTTTAACATCTTTGTCCCTGGTTCTTATAAGAATAATACCAGTGGCTGTTGAAACAGTACAGATGATAGCTTGAATAATTAGGGCCCATCTTAAACTTAGGTTCTTAATAACTGCTTGCATAGCTAAATTGAACATAACACCACCAGCACCAGAACCAGCAGAAGCTAATGATTGAGCTAAAGTTCTTCTCTTACGGAACCATTGTGGCAATAACACAGTTGAAGGTGCTGTGATTAATGCTAACCCAATACCAATCAATAAACCCTGAGTAAGGTAAAGCTGCCATAGTTTAGTACTAAAAGCAGCTAAAAAGATCCCAACGAATTGAAATACCCCACCAAGTGCAATAACTGTTCTAACATTCCATATATCTTTCAGTCTGATGATCAAAGGCGTGAAACATAGACCAGCACCAAATGCAATACCACCAATAGCAGCATAATCGATCTTTGTTGCACCTGAAATTTTATCATGTTGTAAATAGTATGCTAAATAAATGGAGAACCCCGAATTTGATGCCCATGTAGAGATATTGAAAAGAAAAATGGCAATAACGACAACCCAACCATATCCACCATCAGGAACATCTATTATATTGCTCTGCGGTACTGGATCTTCTTCTAAGAATTCATCTTCTTTCTGGAGTTGATGAGTAATGCTCTTTTCATTGGAATCTTGAGCTTCCAGTGACATGATTCTGTGATATGAATTATATGCTGTTCTCCAGGCCCGGCGTGCGAAGTCTGTGGATATTGAGGATATTAATGACTTCCTACGATTCAGAGGCTCACTAGTTGGCAGTTGCACAAAATCTAGGGATATGGGGCAGTTCAACGATGGTTGTAGGATAGTTGACTTGTAACTAATTACTGAAACTTTTGACTAATCAAGCTTTTTTTGTGGGTTCGGGCAGAAGCTTCCGGGCCCTGGCGTGAAAGATACAGGCATCGTAGGGCTTGCCAGTGTCGGCTTTGTCCATGCGGGATTGAACTGATCTGAAAAGTTCTAGCTCCTGGACTTGATATAGGTGGAGTCTCGAGAGAGTGTCAGCTGGATTTGGATGCCAATATCAGAAACTGCTACTTCCGCTATCGGCCAAACAATTGGTCACTTATTGCAAGTAAAAGCACAGAAAACTGATTGAAATGAGACTACAAATGAGAATCAACGCATAACCTTTTACCAGTCTCTAGTACTACTTCAAAACCCTCTTTCTACTCCAGTTTCCCACATAGCCAAAGTACTGGCCTGAGCCCCACAATATTCCTCCAAAAAACGGACTTTCAAGCCAAGACGTTTGTCACAGACAACCGGTTCCGCCACAATTCTTTGTTGAAGAACTCAATTTTCAAATCATTTGGAAGGAAAGGGTTTAGGGGGACTAGGGTTAATTACCAGCAATTGCTGCCACTGACTGGACCCGGTAGTTTGGAACAATGCAACGACCTTCCACGGGGAAAAGCAGGTACCCCTTAATTCCACCACAGAAGCGCATCGAACACCAGAGTAAGGCTCCCACGAGAAGCTTTTCAAACTACAGCTTCCAATTAGACATGGCAGATTTCTGAAATTTCATTATCCGTATCCGAATTTTAAGGATAACGGATAGTCAGTTCAATATCCGTATCCTATCCGTCTTTCTGCAATAGGAAATAGTCCCAATCTGGAATATATTCTCTGTTTTCTTTTTTCAGGCGTTTTGGGTTCTTTACGCGTTTCGTTGCACAAGAGATGTCATGTCTGTTTGAGAATATAAGACAGGTGATTTCAAAATTTGACCAAACTCTATTTGGACCTACTGAACCTCGTCCTGGGCCGCCAGACAGCAATGCGTCTGATGGAGATGACGAGTGCTATGAGAATGTTGGTGAGTTGGCAGGATCGATGTTCGACGATTATGATTCTGAAAATGAACATTCTGAAAGAAAATTAACACCACTGGAGGAGTTTGAGGTGTACATCTCTGAACCACTACTGAGGCCAAAAGAATCTTGGATTTATCAGAGTTCGAAGGGCTTTGATATCTTGAGATACTGGAAGAATCAATCATGTGAATGCCCAAAGCTATTCTTGTTCTCCCAGATTGTGCTGACTGTCCCAGTGACCTCTTCATCGACGGAGAGGTTATTTAGCATTTCAAGAGCCATTCTGGCCTACCGAAGACAGAGATTGTCACCTGAGACGATACGGTCTTTAATCTTGTTGAAGACAAATCCATCACTCAAGCATGTAGTACGTACATTATATGCATGTATAAATCATATCTTGCGGCTTATTTCGATGTTATGTGATTGCTTCAAGACTTTAAAGGAACTAAATGCCTTATCTGAGGCTCGAATCTTCACGTATACTGACGGATACTCCTTAACTATGGGGGACACGAGATGGTTATCTGTTATCCGTTAAATGCGGATACGGATACGGATATCCGCGGATAAAAGTTATCCGTTGCCATGTCTACTTCCAATGGCCAAATTCCAATATTGAGAAGTAGTATAGTATTGGGTATTGGCCCTGGGCAGTCTTCTCTTTCTTCTCTTTTCTCACCCACCGAGAAGTTAGAACTGAGACTTCCTGTAGAGTGGCCTTACCAGATGACGTCATGGTTCATTCCGACCCGACGATGGAATAAATATTCGAATCTGAATCGAAACTTCATAAAGCACAACCATCACCTCCTCCAGCAAACCAGTACATTCATCCATGGGTCAAGGCGGTCAACACCACGCAGACTACGCAAATTTTGCATCAACTTCCAGAGAAGAAGGGCTACAGCACATACTTGATTCCTATAAAGCATTAACTGATGATCAACGGAACTGGGTTTGTAATCTTGCGAACTGTTCATCATTGATATGGCATACTTATAAATCGTTACCATTAAACATCAACTGGGCTGGGTTTTATGTCCTTGATCCAACTGATGACTCTAGATTGATCTTAGGTCCATTTCATGGAAAGGTTGCATGTCAATTAATTAGCATTGGTAAAGGTGTTTGTGGTGTTAGTGCATCAACTAAAGAAACATTAGTTGTTCCAGATGTTGAGAAATTTCCTGGGCATATTGCTTGTGATGGTGAAACCAAGAGTGAAATTGTTGTTCCTATAGTTGACCCAACTGGTGTTGTTAGAGGTGTTATTGATATTGATTGTTTGGAATATGATGGATTTTCTGAAGTTGATAAAATCTTTTTGGAAAAATTGGCTAAGCTTATCGGTGAGACTGTTGATTGGTGATATTCTTGTTGTTTGTCTGCATTGAAAAGTATTTATAAGAGACTCTACCAAAGCTTTATAGTGCGAACTTCTGTGTTTGATTGATTTGTCTTGTTTCAACTTAGTCTTATTGCTCAGGTATTGATCATCAATGTAGAGGATGATAGTTGACATCCTGTAATATAGATAGTGGTATATTGATATCCATATAATACCAGTGACTCAATAATGAATGCCTTTCCCATAAACGTGAGTAAATCGTCTAAGCTTTCCCTCTTTCTTTCACTGGCCCAAAGTCGAGCCACTTCGAATCAATTGTCAAAGAACTCTCACTATATCTTGGATTCTTCCTTCTTATATTACCTTATCGGAGCCCTCGTTTCCATCTCAGATATGACATTCATAAATTCTCAATTCTTCATTGGAGGATTCTTACAGTCCAATGAAGATCTGGTTCGGGAAACATATCTTACGCCTCTGTGCTGCTCGGTCCAATTTTTTTGTGTCAAAAAAAGTTTAAATAAAAGTTGCATAATTGTCTGAATACAGGATACATCGAAGCAAAATAACGGCATTTGAACAGTAAAGCATTTCACACAATTTAAGGCGAAGCTCTATCTGTATTGAAACATCACATACTTTGTCTATCAGTGTCTCCGTAATTGTAAATCGTGCGTGTATGCGAGAACAGTAATTGACTCGATAAAAATTGCTCATGGCACGAACCCAATATCGAATTGGACCATCCTGAGCCAGTCAAATACTGTAAAGCAGTAAGAGTGGTAAGTTCAAGAGTTGAACTCTATTTAGGATAACTTTGGATAGACTCCTCAGTGTGGAAGATTTGCCAATTATCACTTTTCTCAAAATGTTATGTCATCTAGATTGATACCGATTAGGCATCAACATTTCCAGAGAAGTAGAAACCTCCGAAATTAAGATTTAAAAAGCGCAGATCAGATGTTGCACATCTAGTATTATATAATTCCAGATTTCGTAAGTCCATTGCCTACAGTCTGCTGAGCTATTTTTAGCATTTAGCCGCAAGAATTTCATTCTCGTTCTCGTGTCTGACTTTAGATTATCGCATCATTTCAAGAGCAATAACGGGTAGAGGTACCGGTTTTGTTCAGGATGAATTCAGCATCAAGCTTATCTGCATGGTGGATAATTAGTATCTTATTCGAATGCGTATTTATTTCTTCAACACTGTATAAGGTTGAAAGCGCGTTCCTCCTGGCTACCTAAATCTTATTGTCTTCTCTAAATAAAGATGGAAGCTCTATATCATGAGATATTATATCTGAGAGACGGTGATCCACAGTAGCAAAACAACCCTCATTTGTTGCTTTTCTCAATACCCACCTAAGTGATATAAATATTAAAAATCCCAAAACTCCTCCAAAATAATCCTATTATTTCTTGGTGCTCTTTCTCTCCATGTCTATATAGAGAAGAAAACAATGACATTTATGCGCCCTCCATTAGTGGACAATTCCACATTCAGTAAAGTGCTTGCAATATATACAAGAGACGCAAGTTATAAACTTTTATCATCTGAAAACAAGAATGGTTTCAACATCCAAAGATTCTGGAAAGAATTAAAAAGAGTTGACCAGGAAACTGGTTCACTTGTTGATCAATTTAGAACTTTCAAAATCTCTAGAGAGCAAGTTGAGAATAATGATGATGAACAAGAAGTTATACCTGAACACTTTGAAGATGCAGATGGTTTATTAGTCTTGGAACAACAATTAGCTGGTGAGGAAGACCAAGTTCGAGGTTTTATTATGGTCGACTATCATCAAATTAGTAGCAAGGATGAAGGAATTAATCCAAAATTGAATCAATTCCATGATTGGTTTGCTGATCTAGTTATCAAGACCTCAAGAGTTCATTTCAGTGTTGAGCCAAAACTTTATGATGGTAATAGATCAATCGCTGATAAAGTTGCTGATTTCTTTGCTGACACTTTGAAGAATACAACTGAACATGATTTGTGGGAGCAAGGTGGTAAAGAGTATTTCACTGAAAGGGTTCATTATTTCACTTCAAGAAACTTAAAGATTGAAAGTGTTTTACCAGCATTTCCATGTAAATCATCTAACACTGAAAAGGTTAATGGCTCATTCCCAGATAAAGGTGAAGAATTAGCATTGAGGAGATTGATTGAAGTGACCAAATTAATTAAAGATATATATCCACCAGGTCTAAAACTCTATATTGTTAGTGATGGTCATGTTTTCTCTGATTGTATTGGTGTTGATGATGATGTTGTTGATGAATACACTACCAAGTTGAGATATCTTTATTCAAGAATAATTGAATTAGATGCTGAAAACAAGGACTGTATTGGGTTTGTTTCATTGAAGCACTTGTTCTTCTCCAAAGATCCAGTTGAATTAGCTAAGGTTGAAAGTTATGTTGAAGATGTTACCTTACCGCATTATACTGGTTCCAAAATCTGCGATGATGCTGAATTGTCCAGAAAGTTGTTAATGGCCGGTTGTGACACTGATGCTGGTAATTTAAGAAGGGACATTGAACAACCGTCACATCCAAGATTACACCTTTATAGAGGTTTCTCCAAGTTCATGACTGAAGACTTAAGTTTGCATTCCTTCTGCAACGCATTATCAAACAGACAGTTCAAGAAGACTGTTTCCAAGGTCGCATTTGAGATGATCAAGAGAAATGACGCTTATTCCAACTTGGTTGAATTGATCTTCCCATTCCATTTGCGTTTGTCCATTCATGCTCATACCAATGCTGGTCCTAAGTTTGGTGTCAAGGTTATCAGCCAAGATGAATGTAAAACCATCAAGGCCTTGGATTCCAATACAGAACCAAGTTTTGAAGACTTGTTGCATATTCCAACTCCATGGCACAACTGTGTTGTACAAATTGAAGGACATGAACGTTATTACTTAACCAAATCCAAGATCATTAAGGACGCTATTGAGAATGGCCATTATAAAGGTGAGTGGAGAAAGACTGATGATGATTCCGGCGCTGGTAGTTACTATTATTTGGTTAAGAATTAGATGTTTTTTTAATTGACAGTTTTGATAAAAAGTTGAAACTGATATGAGTTTTTTGGTAATTCGTTAAATATTTTGAGGTGAACAAAACCTGGGGTCTGGGAAATTGATTGATCTCTACTATGAAGTGCTGATTTTATCCAAAGTTGTTTGCTTAATTTCTATTATTATGATAAGTTATCGAATACATGTATCCTCTTCGATTTTATAAACATATGATGTAGTTTTGAGATTTTGATGTAGAAATTTCACTACAACAGAGTTTCTCTTTTTCTAGTCGTTCATTAATGCTATAAGGCACCAAGGTAATCTTCTTTGATACTACCGATGGCGTAGATGGAGTTCACATCCGCTCTGGTACCCACTATTTTCAATCTCACTCTACTTCCCTTTTCTATGACCTGATCATCAGATTGATAGGCTGGAGGATTTGCTGTTGGGTTGAAGGACATGTCTGAAGGAATCAAATGTGTGGAGACAAACACTGACAATGGACCAACATCGACAAAGAACCCCAACTTACTCACGGAATCAACAACACCATCCACCACTTCACCTTTGAACGGTTTCCATACGACAGCACGGTACTTGACATCGAACTCTGCAGAACCGTCACCCGGGATCACGTTACCCTTACCAATATCAATGCTCATGCAGTCCAACACACACATGATATAACCGAACTTACCGGTACAGGACCCCTCCACTTCGTTAAGCAGCTTTGTCCGCAAGAACTGGTTCATCTGTGGGCCGAAGTAAGAAGGATGGAGAGTCAGCGTAAGCGATAAGTCCTTTAAGAAGAACATTTTTGTGGATGCGTGGAATGTGTGGGTAGAGGCAGGGACTAAAGGACGCGCGATGGGGACCACGTACGCTACTTTTTGCTGTTTTCAATTGGCGTGTTTTGTGTGCTCGTCTGAAATATCTGGTTTCGTTTGTTTTTGTTTTTCGGTGATGTTACAGGTCGGAATTCCGATGTATCTCCGAGGGCATGTGGGCATACACCATCAAAGCGCGGGTATTATTGTGCGACGTATTATGCGAACCTTCCACTTTGAAAAAAGATTGAAAACTACAGCACCATCTGTGTCTCCATAGTGCACTCTGAAACCACAGCACAATGTCCCAGAGACTCGGAAGAACCGCTGCCAGTGTCGCCAGAGTCTGGCATCACGTCGATGCTGCAAAGGACGGTAGAACACTTGGTAGATTGGCCACGGCCATCGCCACGACGCTCACAGGAAAACACAAACCAGTCTATGATCCAACATTCGATCAAGGTGATTACGTCGTCGTCACAAACTGTGCCAAATTGAAACTCTCAGGTAACAAGTTCGATGACAAATTCTACTGGAGACACAGCACAAAGCCGGGCCACTTGAAGTTGACTCCATTAAAGAAACTGGTAGCTGATAAAGGTTATGGGGAAATATTAAAGAAAGCCGTCAGTGGTATGTTACCAAAGAACAGCTACCGTAAAATCAGACTAGACAGATTGAAAGTCTTTGACGGTACTGAAAACCCATACAAAGAAAACATTGTTGCGTTCCATGATGAACAACCTAACGTTTTGGACAAGATCAAGGCCTTGGAAAGTAAACAAAAATAGATCACCACAGCAGACAAAAAAAAAATAGCATTTAACTGTACCATAATAGAGAAATCGTGTAAATAGGTTATTATACAAATTAAAAGGAAACAGCATGTAAGCCATTCATAAAAATACATATCTTTTTGTTTATTACTTTTTGATTTCTATACAAGTCAACCCCAAAAAAAAGGACAATAATAATATACAATGATTGAAGCAAAAAACAACAACCAACTCTTTTTGTAACTCATCAGAATGGCACTGAACGATCTGTGTATAAACGTGGAGCAATGTTCATAGCCATCAATTCTTGGAACAACAGTTTAGCAGCATATGGAATATGAATTTGATAAATATCAATCTTATTCTTACAACCACGACATTCAAATTGGTTATGTTTCAATTTAGCAATAACTGACATCAAACCACAAACACCACAAATATGAACTCTGAATGCATCTGAAGCCTCCATTAATCTTTCTTTCATGAAAGATGCTGCACCATGTGCAATCATACAATCTCTTTCCATTTCACCGAAACGTAGACCACCGTCTCTTGATCTACCTTCAACAGGTTGTCTTGTCAAAATTTGAACTGGACCTCTTGCTCTTGCATGGATTTTATCATCAACCATATGTCTTAATCTTTGATAATATGTTGGACCAAAGAAGACTTGTGCCATCAACTTCTTACCAGTATGTCCATTGTACATAACTTCAAAACCTCTAGAATGATAACCATTTTCACGTAATAATTTGGAAATAGCATCAACAGTAACATCAGTGAATGGTGAAGCATCACCTTCCATACCTGAAATGGATGAAACTTTGGATAGTAAACATTCAATCAAATGCGCAACAGTCATACGAGATGGAATAGCATGTGGATTGATGATCAAATCTGGAACAACACCTTCTGCAGTGAATGGCATATCTTCTCTACGATATGTCACACCAATAGTACCTTTCTGACCATGACGAGAGGCAAACTTATCACCAATTTGTGGAACTTTTGTGGTTCTCATTCTAACTTTAACGAATTTCAAACCTTCTTGATTTGTTGTGATTAATACTTGATCAACAATACCATTTTCTGTACTTCTCAGTGGAGTTGAAGCATCTCTCTTCGTGTGATAAACGGTACGTTGACCCAATTCTTCAGTATCAGGTGGAATTGGAGTAGTCTTACCAATAATGATATCTTCACCAGAAACTCTAATACCTGGTGCAATTAAACCATCATCATCTAATTTTTCATAAGTACCATGTTTCAATCTTAACGTATTACTTCTGTTTGGCTTTTCGAATTCTTCAACAACTGACATACCAACTCTCTTCTCTTGATCCATATAAGATCTGAAGAACAATGATCTGAATAGACCTCTATCGATACTTGATTGATTCATAATCATAGAATCTTCCTGGTTATAGCCTGAATAACATGCAATTGCAACAATAGCGTTTTGACCAGCAGGCAATTCTCTGAATTTCAAGTATTCCATAGATCTTGTGGTGGCTAATGGTTTTTGTGGGTAATATAAAATATTTGCCATGGTATCCATACGGACATTATAATTCGTTAAGTAAACACCCATAGCTTGTTTACCCATAGCAGATTGATAGGTGTTACGTGGAGATTGATTATGATCTGGGAATGGAATAATGGAGGCAGCAACACCTAAAATCATGGAAGGATGAATTTCACAATGCGTAAATGTATGAGCTGATTTGTTGAATGCTGGTTTGATTCTTTTGTTTGGGTCTGGACTTTCATCCTCTTCATAAATTTGTGGATCAAGATCTTCATGTGACATTGCAATCATAATGGTTTCTTCTTCCTCTGCATCAACGTATTCAACAATACCGTTGTTCAACAAAGCGTTCCAACCAAACGCATCCTCATCACCTTCATCATCAGTCTCTGAATTAGTAATTCTTTCAACATGTTCTTTCTTTAGAGCTAATTCCTTTGCACCTGTTTCAGGATTATCTTCAACAACAAATAATGGTCTGTAAACTCTACCAGCATCTGTGAAAACCTTGAATTCTTTTTCTCTAATATCCCTGATAATAGAAATTTCTGGAGAAATTTCACCTCTTCTTCTTAATGATCTCATCGTTTCAACTAATTTAGCTGGATCTTTGTGGATACCATGCCAAACACCATTAACAAAAATTCTGGTTACATCTGGGTTTTGATGTGGTAAATATTCTTCTAATGGTTCCATACCCCATTCTTCTAAGAAATATAGAATTGGATCAGAACCTGTACCAACAGAGATACAAGACATCAGTGATAAATTCTTGACTAAACCACACGCTTGACCTTCTGGAGTTTCAGCTGGACACACCAAACCCCAATGTGTGTTATGTAATTGACGAGGTTTGGCCAATTTACCATCTCTGCCAATTGGGGTATTAGTTCTTCTTAAATGTGATAACGTGGAAGAGTAGGTATAACGATTCAAAACTTGGGAAACACCAGCTCTTGAGCTCATGGCTTTCTTTTGTTCACCCCAGTTACCAGTAGCTAATGAATATTTCAAACCAGAAGTAATTGTGGTTGCTTTGACAGCTAATTTCAAATTGAAATCAGTACCCGTTTCAACTGATCTTTGCATAAATCTGTAAATATCTCTTGTCAACTTTCTGAATAAGATTCTGAAAAGATTAGCCAATAAAGGACCAGCCAAATCTAATCTTTTTTTACCAAAATGATCACGATCATCTTGGCCCTTTCTATCTAGTGCACATAATAACAATCTATTCACCATATAACCTAAGAAGAAGGCCTTTCTTGATTCAAAACCTTCTCTTTGTGTGATATGTGGTAAGAATTCCTTCTGAAGAATGTCTTTAGCATATTGAATACGCTTTTCCTTTCTGATACCTAAAGCATTACCACGACGACCTATGTAATCTAATGCAACTTCACGATCTTGAATAACAAAACCTTCTTCAACGCATGGTTTTAACATTTCGAACATCTGCCAATCATTTTGATCATAACAAATATGTTCTAAGATATCACCATCCGGGACGATACCTAATGCTCTGAAAACAACAACAATTGGAATATCTTGCTTGATGTAAGGTAATGTGGCCTTGATGGTTCTGTTTGAGCTATCTTCCCTACCATATAATTTGATTTGCATACTACTGATCAATCTTGAACCCTTTTCTAAAGCAGATCTGATTTCTGCAACATGGGAGACTGGAGATGGTGCTGATTTCTTGAAAACTTGAACAATATTGGCAGCTGAGCGTTCCTGAGCAATCAGAACCTTTTCAGAACCATTAATAACAAAGTAACCACCCATATCAAAGGGACATTCTTTCAATGAGTAGAATTCGTCTTCAGTTAAATCTTTCAACAAACAATACTTAGATCTTAACATAATTGGAACTTTACCAATGAAAACTTTTCTTTGCTTTTCTGCTTCCTCTCTATCTTCTGCTTTGACTTCATCTTCCACCTTTCTCCATTCCAACTCATCATCATGCTTTTCAAAAGTATCCTTATCAATTTCAACAAACAATGGAGCAGCGTAAGTCAAGTTACGAAGTCTAGCTTCTTGTGGGAACATGTTGGTCGTGGTACCATCAGATTCTGTCATTGTTGGCCTTGATAAGTAAATCTTACCGAATTTGATCTCATATTTTCTATTTATTGTATCCTTTTCAGATGTATGTTGAGCAGGTTGTTCTAAAATCAATGTGGAATCTTCCCAAACCAATTCTTGAATTGATGTATGGATAAATTCATCAAAGGAATCAATCTGTTGTGAAACTAAACCCTTCTCTGCGAAGAAGGAAGAGATCACTTGCCAACAATCTTCACTCGTGATTTCTGTATCTTCTTCATACCCATACTGATCTTCTTGATACTCTTCGGTCATTTTAAAAGCCTTGTTGGGAATTTGTTCCTTTGTTATTGTCTCGCCTTCAAACAAAGGTGATTTATTAACAGCTAACGAACGCGTGAAGCGAGATGATGAGCACAAAGATGCACGGACAACTAAAGCTAGTAGCAGGAGTTGAATGAACGTGTGTCTTTTTGGTTTGAGAAGCCAAAAGATGAGCTTTTAAGGTGTGCTTGTGTCGTGTTTTCTGTATGTCCGATTAATAACATCTCCAAGTTTTTCACCGTTCTCCCAAAAAGCAGAAAAACCCACACATTTCAACTATACCCTCGGTAATCATGTGTTTTGCCGGAAGTCCTTTTTTTTTAATTCTCAGAAATCATTCAAAAATTTCGATCAACGAAAGATGAATTGAAGACTGACTGAGTGATTACAGAAGAATCCTTTATGCACTCATTATTTTGCTCCACAATGCCTCGTCTTGCTTCAACCGTCATCAAGGTAGCTGAGACTGGTTCCAGATCCTTGGCCACACAAGCCACAGCCATGCCACAAATCAGAACACTAAAACCAAAATCCATACAAACAGAACATGACAAAAAGCTTACTGTGACGACCAGACACAGTGATAAATTAAACAAATTGATCCATGATTCCATGGCGAAAGGTGAACCTCATTTTAGAGTTGGTGAACAGAAATTATATTTTCCAACTGCTAGAGTTATCCTCTTACGTCCAAATGCTAAACATACACCCTATCAAGCCAAATTCATTGTTCCAAAATCTTTCAACAGAATGGATTTAAGAGATTATCTATATAACGTATATGGTCTAAGAGCTTTCAACATCACTACACAACTTCTACATGGTGCATACACAAGAGAAGGTAATGCCCTTGCCAGATATAGATTAGGCCAAGTCAAGAAAATGACCATTGATATGACTGAACCATTTGTTTGGCCAGAAGAACCAGAAAATAAAGATCCATGGAATGTTAACTTCTTCAATAACTTAAAGACATACTCTGAGGAGCAACAGAGATTTGGTTCCGATAAATTCAAACCAGGTACTGCATTCAATGGTGCATTAGGTCCATACAAACAAAGACCTGAACCATTCGTTCCAAAACATCTAAAGAAGAAGCTAATTAATGAAAAGAACAAGGCCTTGGCTAAAGAAACAAATGTGGATGATGATGAATTGATTATTCAACATTTGAAGTTATAAACAAACATCTGTATATATATATCAAGTTGTACATAAATGAGACAGAGATTTTTGATCTACTTTGTTTTCTAACGTAGTAATGCTACGAATTGGAATGACAAGAACTTTGTTACATAAATAAATCACCAATTCATCAGCCATAACCATATACCGTATCACATTTCCAATATCCAATAATCCAGTCATTCCCCAATCAAAAAAAAGACAATCAGTCAAATCATAGGAATAGTATTATCCCATATTCCCTTGAAACCAATGAAAACACCATAAGTGATTAACATCAAACACTTATCCTAATCAGACTGTTTTCTTTGATGCATCGTTAGTACCCCACCATTTTCCTAACCAACCAGTAGATTCAGATGTCTCAGCATTGATAATATCTGCAACAGCTCCTCTAACCGAATCAAAGTCGTCTTTCTCAACAACATCAAACCCGTTGGAGTTGTTGGATTCTGTTTCAGAAGATTCATTAGTTCTGGTGACTGTTTCATTATTAACGACTTCTTCACCTTCGAAATATCTGTGTGGCAAACCTTGAACAACGTTAATCAAACTGCTCCATAGGGAAACATTGACACTGTATTCATTCTGCTCTGATTTGCTCTCAAATAAACCATTGACCAAGGACTCATAAGACTCATTCTCACCAGACTGTTGTTGCTGTCTTTGGGCAGCTCTGTTTGGCTGTCTTGAAGCGGTGAAAATGCTCAATAATCCGTAAAAAATCTTCTTGAAATCCAATTCTCTAATGTATTTCTCAATGGTGTTCAGATGCTTATCCAAGAATGGCTTAGTAGAATTATAGTAAATGTATTCAGCACCTTTGGTCTGTGGTAATATCAACCAGAATGACAGGTATAGCTTGATCAAATTGTATAATGGGACGTATTTCAAGATGAAGTAGAAATTGGATTCAAAGACTGTCAAGCCCGCAAAAGTCAACCAATAAATGACTAATGGTTTCAAGTTCTCATTGGAGTTGGATTCGAGGGCTCTGTATGTGGTGATTGTTGGGACAACAAATGAAACGAGCAGCCTATGGTTTTTCAGTTAGTATATGATTACCCCATAAAATGACACACCAATAGGAGGTACATACGAGGCAGTGTTGAATAGTGTAGAAAGCATGTTGGGTGCAAAATAATTGTTTGCCTTAGTTCAAGTTGGAGAGCTCGTGGTTGGGGTTGCCAATTATCAATCTCTTTGAACTGTTAATTTCTGTCGATAAGGATTCAAACTTCATTTTAGTGCCTTTTTTTTACTGATAAAGTGCGCGCGAAGAACAAAAAAGCAATTTTGACACAATAAATTAACAGACTATATATACACAATAAACGCATTATCAGACCATGCTAAGACAGGTTATCTAAAAGCAGCTTCTTCGTCGATATAACGGGTCAGGTCGTCTAAGATCTTGACTGTCTCTTCTGGGTTCGCGATCCAGACTGTACAACCAGCCAATCTGGCCCTGAAATCATTGGAACCAACAGATGCAAACTGATCACCGATATGTAAAGTGGCCCTTTGGGAAATGCCTCCAAAGTAGCGTTGTAATGACTCAACACCAAGATCTTTAGAAGCGATGTCAACCCAAACATCACTACCACCATCAAATGCACAGAACTTGATCTTCTTACCGGATGCTGACGCTTCAAGTCTCTTCCGCACTGATAAGACAACTTCTTCTAATTGTTCACGGCAGAGCTTCTCCCCCACTAATGGAACCAACCCAGTACCTCTATGCTTTCTAATAACGGTGGCTGGCAAACATAGTTTCTTGTTCAAGTCTTTCAAAGTGGCTTCGGCTAAGTTTAAGACGTTTTCAATATCCTTAATGTCCCATTTAGCCATGCTATCCAACAACCATTCTTTTGGATCAATCCATTGCAAACCTTTCTTATCATCGCTATATCTGAATAAGTAGTTGGATTCACCACCCATGACACAGAATCTCTCTTTTTGTTTTGTAGTCAATGTGTCACAGTTGGCCAATGTGTCAATCAGACCTTTCAATCTTTCATAGTATTTCTCACCCGTTTGATCATTGTAGCCGGCAGCAGTAACAACGCCAACAATAATGTTTCTTGATAGTAGTTTGACCAATCTTGAGATGACTGCTGAATCGTCTACTAGAGACTTACCATCTTCATATAATGTGACATCTCCATCGAAAGTACACATCTTCAATGGTTCAGCCGCTTTGGCCAAGGCTAATGCTTGTGCTGTGTTTAGAATCAACCTCACATCGTTGAAGCTTGGACAGACTAATCTTCTTACACTGATTGATCTTCTTTCATCCTCGATGTAAAAAGCCTTTTCCAATGGTAACTTGGTGAAGAAACCTGAAATTGATGGGACCAATTGCTTCAATCTTCCTAATTCTGGAGTACCTTGATTCTGCATCAGAACTGTTGACTTTGTTAGAAGGGGTGACACATGATCGACTGCATAATGAACTTACTCTGATCTTCAATTAGCTTCTCAACATCGTAGAACACTTCAGCGTACCTTCTCCTAGCATCGGCAGTGGTCTTGACGTCTCCACTTGAAGATGATTTGACAGCATGTAACACAAAAGGAACCTGATGTAACAACTAGTTAGTAAAGCCTACACTGATGGAAGGTGATCATACTGGATACTTACGGCAAGCAACCCCTTGATCCACTCGATGAAGCCGTCTCTGCGGTGCTCTTTCAATGCGTCTGTCTGGTGTTAGTGTCTGTTAGATTGCCAACGGACCACATGGTGAAGCATGAATACGTACACTCGACTCTGTATCTGGTTGCATGGTGTTAGTAGCTGCGTGATTGTGTAGAAGCACACTCCACCCACCTCGAGGACATTATCAATTGGATCTCTGTTCGTTCCAGCTGTGTTCTTTGCAGAAGGCAGATCTTGTTTGTGGTATAGAGATGAACATCAGCGAAAAAAATAAATGTCGGTGTCGATGACGTTGAAGTTCGGAACATCAGACAATGACACTTTGACAACTCAGAAACACAATTCTACAGACACAACATCAAAAAACTAAACTTGATTATATATATGAAGACATTCTCAGCGACTGACTGAGTGACATGGGTGTCAGTTCAGACCACCAGGAACACGCATTGGGCATTAATAACGGATTTATAAACCTTGTTGAGCTCTTCTTCTGTCACGTTCTTCAGAGATGGATAATTTAATACCTTTGCCTCTTGGTAATGAAATGTATGGTTTACCTGGTTCACCAATAACGAAAACATTACCTAATCTGGTAACGAAAGTGTTATCTAAAGCATCTTTGATGTGAACTAAATCGAAACCACCTTCATGTCTTTCTCTGTGGGTAATAGTACCAATTCTACCCAAGTTACGACCACCAGTAACATAAACTAATTTACCAGTGTCAAATTTGATAAATTCAGTGATTTTACCAGAAGCTAAGTCAATTTTAACGGTGTCGTTAACTCTGATTAATGGATCTGGGTAACGGACAGTTCTACCATCGTGGGTGACAACGTATGGAATACCTCTCTTACCTAATTGGACTTTCTTAACTTTAGCTAATTTGTATGAAGCTTCTTCATCAGTAATTCTGTGGACAGCAAATCTACCTTTAACATCGTAAATTAATCTGAAGTTTTCGTTGGTAGCTTCTAATGAGATAACATCCATGAAACCAGCTGGGAAGGTAGCATCAGTTCTGACTTTACCATCAACTTTAACATGACGTTGCATTAAGATAGCTTTGACTTCACGACCGTTTAAAGCATATTTTAACCTGTTTCTTAAGAAAACAATTAATGGTAATGATTCTCTTAATTTATGTGGACCAGCTGATGGTCTTGGAGCGTAAGTACCACTTAACTTGTCCAATAACCAGTGGGATGGAGCGGCTAATCTCTTAAGATGTTTTTGTCTGTAGTTAATTGTTAGTTATTGTGGACTTGCGGAATGCAATTAAGGAAGGAGAATTTTAGTGATCATTCATTGAAATGATTCTGCTGATGTTTGATTGTTGATAATAATCTGATGTAATGGTGATTCTATCATTTCATGTCTTAGTGAAAACTGATTGCCCTTGGTGACATAGTTGTAAATTCATAATTCCTTGCAGTTTTATTGTCTATGTTGATAATGGTTGAACTATTCACTATTGTTGAAGTCTTTAATTTGAGTGAACTCCTCTGATGTGCTTGATTATACCAATCTGTTCCTCTGAATGGCACTACTGTTCTCCATCTCTAGTTCACCATGTCCAAACTTACGGTCCTCTACCCATTTTGATCTAGAATAAGGAAGAATATGCTAGTCTTGTGAATAGATCTTTACAACTACGTTGATTTAACTACACTTTTTTTTTTACCTGGACTTTCCAACGTTTGGTGTGTCGCGAACCATCTGGAAAAGAAAAAATTTCGAATTGATGTGTGGTCCGAACCAGGAGTTTTCGGTTTCGCGAATTCTGGTTTTTGCACTTTTTCGCTTTTTGGCTTTTTGGGTCGCGAAATGATTTCAGTTTTTGTGGAGGAACTGTGCAGGGCAACAGTGTATTACATCCGGACACCATATAGTACACGTGATATTGGTTAGGGCTATATACCATTCAAGATGAGATGACACAAAATATCAAAATGAACAATAGATTTGATGGCTTTGAATAAATATGGACTGAATACATAAAAATAAAAATAATAAATAAATAATTGCATTAGATGGCTTCATTACCTTCACTCTGCGCAATCTCTCTTTTTCTTCTCAACTCCTTCGCAACATCATCACCAACCATAACCTTGACATAATCGATCTCCAATTTGAATGGACCGTATTGATTATCAAGAATTCCAATCCCTATACTTTTAACAGCAGTTCTGTCCATCAATGCCTGATGTTGAATCACACCTCTGTTAGTAAGAACAAAGTCATCAATTGGAATGATAACTGTTTCCCAATTACCTGGATCATTCAAAAATAGACGGTGCTGATATAAATCGGTGATGAATGGGGTTCTTGATTGAATATTCACCAGGTATTTTCTATGATCACCTCTGACTCTCAAAACAACATGATGATAATGATCCCAATCCCAGAACTTATAACCTCCAAATATACTTGGTGGGATGTCCTTAGTTCTAAACATGGCATAACCACTATAAACCATATCTGGTTTATTTGGAGGCGTATCCAGATTTAAGTTACCATGGAACTTACCAATACCTTCTGTTTCATCAACATCTAATTCAGCGGTACTGAATCCGCCAAGTTCTTGATCAGTACGAAGTATGAGCTTCGATAACTCATTGGGTCTTTTGAATGATATAATTGTCTCCGAGTCCTTCAACTCTTGTTTCAAGGCTTGCGGTAGAGTGTTAGTTGATGCGAAAACAACGCAGTCCGGGGGGTAAACGCACTCACAGGAATTGAGTTTGGTGAGCAGGTTCTTGAACATTGCTCAATTGGTCTATATGACACTGTTTGTTGAAGTCGAATGAATATCATGAATGTTGATGATAATATATCAAACAAAACACACCCCATACAAGAATTTCCCATCGCCGTATACCTTTCCGAATATGGCTAGATCCGCTTTTTGTCTGTTTTCTGGCATTTTACTGTTCAACATGCGTTGGGATGCCTTTCCGCGAACGAGAGAAGGTTCTTTGGACTGTCACCTATGCGACATAGGAACGAGGGTCCAAGACTCCAAAGTGAGTGGTGGGACATCTGGTTCGTAAATGGGGGCGTTCCAAACCCATTCTCTGCGTGCCCTATATTTATAATATCTTACTGTGTCATAGTACGTGTTGCACACCTTATCAAAGATGTCTCAAACTCCTGAAAAAGAATCTGGTTTCCGTTTCAGTTTTTTGTGTCTTCTGTTAGTTTGTTTTGATTTTGAACCAGCAAGGAAAAGACTCGATTTCTCAGTTTCACTTCACCAACTTCTCTTCTTTCACTCCAGACCAAGTCGCTAATGAGTCAACAGAATCCCCCTCCGCAATTCACGCAGCCTTACGAGTACGATCCTGGCCAGCAGCAGCACCAGGGTCCTCCACAGCACGCCCAGGAGCCAGAGAAGAATGACACCTACTACGACGAGAAACTAAGCGTACCAAACCCCCAGGGTCAGACCTTCGACGAGGTGTTCGAAGTCCAAAGGCCTAAAGCAAACGACCGGCTCTTCACCTTGTTCTTCATCGGTGTCTGTATCGGGTTCATTGTTGTTACTGTTATCTCCTTAAGAGCCTACGCCCATTCCTATTCAGAGTCTGGTTCATCCATCTATGATTCAAGTACATTCACTTTGAACACCAACACTGTGTTGATGTTTGTCTTTTCAATCGTCATCTCCATTGTCATTGCTTTACTTTCTTTGCTCTTTGCCAGACTATTTCCAAAGCTTTTTATCAAGTTGAGTATTATTGTTAACATCTTCATGGGTCTGGGTACTGCAATTGCGTACTTCGCCATGAGATATTGGTCTGCTGGTATTGTCTTCTTGGTTTTCACTCTGATTTCTGCTTGGTGTTACTGGAGTATGAGATCAAGAATCCCATTCTCTGCTGAAGTTTTGAAAACTGTCATTGATGTCATGAAATCCTACAAATCGACATTGGTTGTTTCCACTCTGGGTTCTTTGTTCGCAGGTGCTTTCTCATTACTTTTCAGTATTGTCATAGTTTCTATCTATATCAAATATGATCCAAAACAAGGGAATGAGGGTTGTGAAGTATCTGGTGGTAGTTGTTCCAAGGCAACTTTGATTGGTGTCTTGTTCTTCGTTTTCTTCTCCGGTTATTACATTACCGAAGTCACTAGAAACGTCATAAATGTTACCATTTCAGGTGTTTACGGTACTTGGTACTACTTATCAAAATCTGACCAAGGTGAGCCTAAATGGCCAGCATCTGGTGCATTCAAGAGAGCAATGACTTATTCATTTGGTTCTATTTGTTTCGGTTCTCTGATCGTCACATTCATTGATTTATTCAAACAAGGTTTGGACATCTTGAGATCCAATGCTGCAGCTGCTGGTGAAAATTGTGCTATGATTGGTTTCTTCATCTTAGATATCATTTTAGGTTTCATTGACTGGATGGCAAGATTTTTCAACCAGTATGCATACTCTTACATTGCGTTATATGGGGATTCTTATATCAAATCTGCTAAGGCAACATGGCATTTAATGAGACAAAAAGGTGTTGATGCTTTAGTCAACCACTGTTTGATTGGCGTTGCCCTTGGTTTCTACGCATTCTTCAATGCCTACGTCACTGCCTTCTTCACTTATCTATACTTGAAATTCACTAAACCTGAATACAACAGAGATGGTGACTTTTACGTTCCATTAGTTGCTTTCTCGTTTGTCATTTCAATCCAAATCTCAAACATTGTTACCCAACCAATCAAGTCAGGTACCTCAACCTTCTTCATTGCATTGGCTAAAGACCCAGAAGTATATCAACAGAGTTATCCAAACAGATTCAATGAAATTGCTCAAACATATCCTCAAGTCTTTGATAAATTGAGAGGTACTTGAATCGGAGGTGGATAATGTGTGTACTATTTTTTCTTCTTAATGAAAACTGACTCTTATTTCACAACGTAAATTAAACTCTATATACGGTTCATTACTATCAGATGTACTTAGGTTTGTAGTCTTGGGCTGATGTTTTTTCTTGAATACCAAGTAATGAAATCTTTCAAACTCGATCTTATTCTTCTATAGTCTTTGGAGTTCAATGAGGTTCTAATTGTGGTGATCAATTTTTCTCTTTCCTGCATTGAAACTGATTGTAAGTTGTTCAAAGCAAAATCTAACCAACATATAACTTGATCAGTATTGCCTGATAATTTCAAAGTCTTGATCAACAAATCATAAGCATCTGGATGAGCATCAACTGGGAATCTGAAAATCAAACCTTGGATTAATTGATCAATTAGAATTTGACCGTTGTTATTGATCAATGCAATGATTTTGGTCTTAACTTCTTCAGGAGTCTTTTGTAAACCATCGTCATAATAAACTGAAATTGGTGGATTCTCGAAACCCCATGAAACTAAATCAATCAAAAAATGCAGGTCGGAAATCAAAGGTTCAAATTTATTTATGTTTAGTGAAAAAATGGAAACTTTGAAAACGGAATTCAATAAATCATTATTCAATAACAATAGTTCCCTGAAGAAAAACATCAAAACGTCATTCATCATTCTGAAGAAATCTTCAACTAGATCAGGGATCTCTATTAATTTAGCTGGATCTTGTTGAATTTCTGTATCAATCAACTTCAAGAATCCAATGATCTGTTGCTTTGAGAATTCCCAGATTGAGTTCTTCAATTCTGGAGTAATACCATACTCTTCATCACCAAATTCTTTGATAAGAGTACCAGAAACCCATAAGTAACAACCAAATCTTGTTTGACTGAAGCCTTCAACTAGAATGTTTGCAATTGAAGAAAGAATAGATTCTAAGTAAAGGTTATAGTTCTGTAAGACGGTTTTCAAGAACTTCAAGCAACGTTCAGAAACCTTCAATGAAGTGTAACCGAATTTCTTGATTAGTTGATCAACAATCGGATATATTTCAATAATTAGATTACCGACTGGATCAGGTGTGGTAAAAACGTTAAGATTTCTTGGTCTAATGAATTCAAAAAAATATCTAATGATTTCAATCTCATCTGCAATCTTAACGTTAAGTTCTTCTGATTGTGCTAATGATGTATAACTTGATAATTTTTCAATAACCGGTTTAATGAACATTGTTGTGACTTGTTGAATTTTGGAATCTTCTTGAGTATTGATGATATGAGCTATACCTTCAGTGATTTCATACATTGATGTGATGTCAATTGAAGACTCAAATAACTTCAAATAAAACTCATATAATTGTTCAGTGAAGTTGGTTAATAGTCTGGAACAATCTTTGCAGAAATACATTAAAGCATGTGAAGCAGCAGTAATGATATCAACATTTGATGACTGGAAGCCATTGATGATGTAGTTCAGTTGTTTTTCTAAATAATCTGGATGCTTGGAAGTCCATTCAGTGTATCTTCCTAAGACTAAAGTAGCAGCGTACCTGATTTTCACGTTCTCCGGTAATTGGACCAACAAATCCATAATCTTTGGTAGGATTTCATTTTCTTTCAAACTAACTTCTTTGGCCATTGTTCTCAAAGAGAATAACGGAGCTTCAACGTCTTGCCAGTTTGCATCTGATGCTAATGCTTGTTGGATCTTTTCATATGGAATTGATAATGCAGTAGTGGATCCAATAACAGCAGTACAATCCTTCAAAACATCACCCATATCATATCTGAAATCTTTGAATTTATCTTCCTCTTCTTTGGTGTCGAACAGAGAGTCATCATTACTTCCAACTGGGTATTTCAAGTGTTTGATAATGACATGAATCAACTGAGTATAAATTGGAGTAAATTCTACCCTTGCTGGATTGTATCTATCCAAAAGGATCATTTGTTTCAGATTATACCAGAAATAGAAGGTATATTTAACAATATCTAAGTCCTCATCAAATGATGTACATTCAAGTAGGATTTCCACTAGTTCTTTAAAATTTGTTGGATATTTAGCAATCAGCACATGCCAGTTCTCACCAGCTTCAACAAATAATCTTGACAAGTTACCAAAGTTATCTAAATCATCCTTATAAGTAGTTAGCAATGGTCTCAGTTGGATGACTTGGTTGTATAAAGCCTCAATAATTTGCAAGTTATCAATATCTTTAGTTTCACCAATGATTGAAATCAAACATTCAATAGCATTCTCAAAGTATTCTTCGTTGGATAATGAGGAGAAGATTAAATTTACTAAAGCATCCACTTTTAATAAATCTTCTAATGCAATCTCAGCAACCCAAGAGTTCAAACAACTTAAGATCAGGTTTGGGTTATTGTTAGTGTTTGAGAGTAAAATTAAGACGTTTTCAACATTTGATGAGATCAATTCTTGAACCCTTTGATTGAATTCGTCATCACTTAAAGGAGTTTTCTTTGGATCATACGTTTCTTCTGGTAAAATTTTGAGGAATTCCAAAAATGTGTTTGGGTTGGATGATAATTTCTCACTGATTTCAACGATTGTGTTGTGCCAGTCGAGATATTGGATTGCTAATTTGGCTAATGAGACAGATAATTGGGTTCTGATTGGTTTGTTGTTTAAATTGGAGTATTGAACCAGGAATTGGATCAAGGAATCTTTCAAGCCAGGCAATGAGTCAGCTGGCAATTGATTCAAATCATAGGTCAACTTGCTGGTCAACGTTTGAGCAGAGAACATTTTCAACTCCAGAGAGGAATCATTTGATGCGAGGATTTGCATGATGGTTTGCCATGATTCTGGAGTCTTTTGGAATGATTCCAAAAAGTGCAAAGCGGACGTCTTGTCCGGGCTGTTGGATGAAAGCACGGAAAGCGCAGCCTCGATTTGAGCAATGTCGGACATAGTGGAAGGGTGGCCTGAATCGATTGTGAGAATGACGCTGCAGTTGGATAAAAGTTTTGATGTTTTTGATTTTTGTCTTTGTTTTCATTTTCGGAGAACGAAATTTTTTACCCTGATTTGTTGATTCTGCAGTTCTCCGTAGTGACTATCAGAAAAGATTATCAGAAAAGACAGCGAAAACAATGTCCAGTCAAGTGAGTAAAGCTCCTCAATGTGCAGTTTCTGTGTGATTGCTTACTAACCCTATCTCAGGTCGTTCCCCCAATCAATTTACTGTTCAAATATCTACAGCAGGAGTCCAAAGTGACGGTACACTTGTTTGAGCAGGTGTCATTCACAATCCAGGGTAAAATCAAAGGATTTGACGAGTTCATGAACCTCGTGCTGGAGGACGCTGTCGAGGTGTACAAGAAGGATAGCCTTAGCGTGCCCGTTGGTAGAATACTGCTCAAGGGAGACAACATCAGCTTGATATCCAGTTTGGATCAATAGAAAATAAGGTTCAATAAAACAATGTGTACAATAACGTACAGAATTTCACTTTCCTATTGAATGTTCGTAAAAACAAACGGCTTACATGCCAACAATAACGTGTAGAGAAGCTAATGCATCGTTCCTCAGCGTTTGCTTCTTAGTCAAGTTGGCCGGTTACGAAGCACGCTTTTTTCTGGTACGGGGTGAAGTGAAAAATTGTCATTGACGCGTCTCTGCTTTGTCTAACACATCTGCTACAACCCCAAAAATGATCCCTAGACGCCTCCAGAGATACATCTATCTCATATTGGCTGTCCTGGTGATTGTTCTTTTCTCAGCAAGCAACAAGGGCTATATATTGGGTAGCATCTCCAGCAAGACCACATCGAGTTCAACTTCATATGATTGGGTATTTGATCTCATTGCTAAAAACAAACCTCAATTGGATCATCCACTGGACAAATACCCAGGCGGTGAAAAGGCAAAAGAGAAGTTCGCTACGGATACTGATTTTATCTTCAATAAGAAATACTTGTCCAGCTTGTTGGACTTGACTAATGTAGATGTCAATCATCTAAGATCAAAACATACATCATTCGTCGAAAATTTGAAGCAAGACTCGCATACTGAATTTGGTAAGAACGGAGCTTCACAGGGTATCGTCTTTGTTGGGGGTATCAAGTTCTCATGGCTTTCTTTGATTGCCATTGAACAGCTGAGATTATTGGGCTGTAAACTACCCATTGAAGTATTTATCGGTGATGAAGGTGAATATGAACAAGAGTTCTGTGAAGTGATATTACCAAAGATGAACGCTCGCTGTACACTACTGTACAAAGAGATTCCAAATATTCTAAAACTATTACCGGGAATTAAGATCAGTGGCTATCAGTACAAGAATCTGGCATTTTTGATTTCAAGTTTTGAACAGATCTTATTCTTAGATGCTGATAATGTTCCGATCGTTGATCCAACACCAATATTCAACTCAAAGGCATTCAAGGACAATGGACTTGTCACCTGGCCAGATGCTTGGGCAAGAACTACAAATCCAAAATATTATGACATTGCTTCAATCCCAATCACTAATAAGATTGCACGAGGTCCTTTCAAAGGTCGGAAAGTCAAAAATATGGACACCGAAGTCCAGTTCCATGACTTAGAAAACACGATCCCAAATCCATCAAGTGAATCTGGTATGATTTTAGTAGATAAGAAAAGACACGTCAAGACATTAATGTTATCGTTATATTACAATCTTTTTGGTCCAAAGCAATACTATGCAATCTTCACACAAGGTTCAGCTGGTGAAGGAGATAAAGAAACATTCATTGCTGCTGCCACCGTTTTGAAAAGCACATACTACCAAGTTCAGCAACCATTTAGATTCATTGGATATCACTATAATGAAGAATTCAATTCTAAGGCATTGGGTCAAGCTGATCCTATTGTTGATTACGAGAATTATTTGAAAGGTACACATTTGAACGAGAATAACAAACTAGAGAACCCAGAGGAAGTCACAAAAGAGCCAAATGTCATGTTCATGCACTTATCATATCCTAAATTGATTCCATTTGCATTATTACACGATGAAGAGATCATCAAAAATAAGAAGACACACATCAGAATGTATAAATCTGCAACAAAGATTGGTGGATATGATTTCGAATTAAGAATATTTCAAATGATAACAGGTGCCTTATGTGTGGATTATTCAGGGCCTACCCCAATATCAGAAAGACTAATCGGCTTGAAGCTTAAGGAATACTGGGGACAAGACCCAACAACATTTTGTCCTCAACTTATCGAGCATACACTATACTTACAAGACAACCCAGAATAGATAAGTCATAGTCTGAATGCTGTATGTATATAGGTGATAGACTATAAATGATTAACTATTTCAACAACTGTTTGAAGTTATCAAATGTATTGATGAACCCAACGATGGCAAACTGTTCGCGGTTTAACAACCCATCTTTCAAACTCCAATGATAACTCAACAACGTATCAACTAATAGATGCCAGTCTAACTTCTTGTGCTTAACAATGCTGGTATCAAACAATGTCACAACATTGTAAAAGAACCAGAACTTACATGAATAAATATAGAGGTAATCTGACTTGTCATAATCTTTATCTCCTTGATGCTTTCTGAGTAAAGTGTACTTGGATATGAATTCACGGTCCAGGAGATCGTGCGAGGTTAGGAACCCAAATATTTCATAAACCTGGTAACTGAGCAGAAACCCATACTGGAGGAATTCGACCACTTTATCATATGAGTTCAGATTCTTGATTAGCTTCTTTGGGGTGTTGTATAGCTTGAAGAACTTACCAATGTACGGAATAAAGTTGAACACACAGGCTGCTATTCTGATGTCAACAATGTACCCGTACAACGACCTCAAAAGATTGTAATAATAAGTTTGTCTCTCACTCAGGGTTGTGTTAATCTTGAGCTTAGACACCAGTTTCAGTCTGTACAGGATCTGGTATATGAGCTTCTTGAAAGTGGGATAGTGTCTGATAATTTCTGCGAGTAACGCAGATGAGTAAGATACTAGGCCAAGGACCGAATCGTGGTTCTGGGAGATGAACGAGTCCAGTTTTTCATAAAGGGCCGGGTCTGTGAGTGCGATACCTCCAAAGCGTGTGGGCATTGTAAGAGGATACTGTCAGAGGCATGGTGGTAAAAAGGAAAACAATAAGTGATTGTTTAGAATTTTGTGTTTGAGGAAGAATGGAGAGTTCCAACAAGCCGAGGAATCAGGATCGTTCTACCGCATCCAGTCAAGCGCAATAATAGCCACCAAATTTGGGAAAAAAATCAGTGCCTCCTGCCAGAATTGAACTAGCGACCTTTGCATTACAAGTGCAACGCTCTACCACTAAGCTAAGCAGGCAAGAATACGATAAAAGAAGGTGTTAGGCAAATTTGTAAAATTAAGCAAAAAATCACTAAAAATTGAGCTCTTCGTGTCTTGGAGACTATCAAGACATTATTTGTTTCTTTACTAATGCTGAGGCTTTTTCTCCTTTTGATAACAGGACTTTTGAGCGCAGTATGGCTGATTTTAAAAAAACATGTTAAGGACCATGCAACGGACAACGACAAATCTGCGCATTTAATTTAGTAGCCTGATAGTCAAATGAGCTGATGGAACCAATACTGAAGATACGTACTGTGAATTAGTAAAAGCTTATATTATTTGAATATAAGAAGGCTGATGAAATCAAAGAAGAGAACTTAATTAATTTTTTTTTCAACGTAACATATATGGGTTAGGTTTATTAACTTTAATTTAGACTCTAGATTCTATAACCTAATATCTAGATTCTATTATAGAGAACTTTTTACACTATATAGCTGTTTCGTCTGTATGTTTCGTCCTTAATAGAAATCAATGCTGAAAAAAAGTAGTTGGGTTCAGACATTCCACGTTGCGGACTATCTTAAAAAAACAACGTACCAGTGCTCAGCGCTCAGTTCTCACATTAAGTTCTCAACATCAGCTTTTCTTGACAAAAATAGTTGCAGAGGACATACCCAGACCTGCCAGAGAGGCATAACACGGACCTCAATTGCGCCTGGTAACTGGGCCAAACCACAAAAAGTTGTCATGTAACTCAACAGCGTATACATTTCAAAATATGAGAGCTTTTCTCTTTAACATTGGTTGATTAAACTAGTACGTCAGCTTGGACTGCAATTGGAATTGATAAGTAGTACTTATGTGGGAGAATTTTGACGTCCCCGGCACGAAATCACATTGAGAAGGAACAGAAAACACAGGCAGACCGTAGACGCGCAGAATCATTTTGAATATACATTATTCAGTAAAAAAGAAAAAGCCACTTAAGTGTCATAGGCAAAACTGATGTAATAATAACGGTATAATCCTCACAGTGCGTTGCCTTAGAATAGCTTTGTCTCAGCCCCCTGGACCAACTTCTTATTTCATTCAGTCTCTGTAGAAGATAGTCGACACTCAGGCACCTGGTGCTAAATCTGTCTTTCGACATTGTGATTGTTTTACATGGCTTATCTGGGTTCCATCAAGACATTGCCCCTCTGATTGCAGTTGACTTAAAATGAGATCTTGTTTATTCTTCTATAGGTTGCTTTCTCGGTTGAGTTAGTCAGCTGTTCATTAACTGGGGGTTTCGTCCTTTTGACAGGGGTTTGGCACTCTTTGGCATCTTTGTTGTGTTTGGCAGATGGGACTGATTGTTGACAACAACCCAGGACATAATTGGAGAACTCATCATTAATCAATACAAGCTACTCAAGTCCAAATCTAGTGCTTAGCCCACTTCGGATCGACCCCCCTTTTGGTTAGTTGTCACTCTTCGATTGTCGCTCGAAATCTTACTAGTCTTGAGCTTTCACCAACTGCTTCTCTCGAAGGGGGGCTGCTTATAAACACCAGCTTCCGTTTTTTTAATTGATGAAGTAATTATTTCTCATACACTCTCTATGCAATTGATTGCTTGCTTGGTATTAATTTAGTTTTCAACATCTCAGCATATATTTAGTAGCGTTTGATCCAATGGAAATACTGCGCGGGTTCTATATGGTTATAGACCATCTAACTCGAGCTCGAAGCGATTCAATAACATGTTTAAGTGCATCATGACTTGAAAGTTGGAACTAATGGGTGATTGCATTGTTTTATGTTATCACAACTAAATTCTGCGCTTCGAACCTTCGAATCAAGTAAGAGCTATACTTTTGGATGATTAGAACATTTTGTGATAATTGACAAACGACCGAAACTCTACTCACTGTGGCTGGGCTTTCGGATTTTCTGATGTACTTTAATTGTTAACCTATTCGTAGTACAATTGGAGATTAAAACGAAAATTAGGGTATCGAATTCTAAATAATCTTCAATATTTCTGAACGCTATATATATTGGAGACTGACGAACTTCAATGATCTTCTCTATTTACTTCCCCCTAGGTTACGGTTCTGGCAGCTAATTAGACAGAGGCATGTAGTTCCATGGTATCAATAAATCTTAATCAACCAAACACCAATCCTCAGAACTGGACAATCTCGAACCTTTTTGTATCAAATATCTGATCATGGTAAGAATCAGAAAGTGATCGAAGGAATAGTTAATCAAAAATATTTTTACTGCATGTGAACGAAATACAGACTATCGGCACATCTGTACTTATTAATCACTGCCAAATTATATATATTATTATTAATATTAATAAAATCGAGGCAGTCTATGTTTCTATAATTTAGAAGTTGATCGTTCACCCATAATAATATATAACCGACGGAAAGCAACCGACGGTAGATGTTAATAACTTAATTGCCTGAAATAGTAAACAATGTTTGGATGCACTATACCTAATCGACTTTATGGAGATTAGAGCATTCCTGGATAAGGTAAAAATACGAAGTTGGTACTCATTTTTGTACATTATTTATAATGGAAGATAAAGACTTATAGTCAATGTTGAGACCCGTATAAGGAGAGACGACAGCCCTCATATACCTGACCGTTGCTACAAGACCACACTTCAACAAACGAAGCCGCTTCTTGTATAATAAAAATATCAATGAAGTTGCAAGTTCCAGGATTTAGTATGTACGATAGTTTACCATCAACTAAGTTTATAGTTACACCAATATAAGTCTGCGCAAGAAAAGAAAAGCATTTAACTGAAATCAAAACAAAGTACGAGTGAATTATTTACTTCAAATCAACAGCAAAACTCGTTTCGCAGTCTCGATCGATCGCGTCATCCAGTTGAAAAATATTCTCATGAGACTGGAGGGATTTGCCCGTTTTTACTTGCTCTATCAATGATGAAACCAAAAGATTTCAATGGATCACCATTTGCTGAATAGTCTAAATACAAGCTTTTTGGTGCTCCCTATGTCTTTTAGTTTAACACTTGCAAAAAACTCAGTCACGGCTCTTGCCGGCACCCTGCCCGCTAGTCATCCGGTAGGCATCGCCGCAAGGCGGTGTCGCCCCGGGTCTCGCTCCGGGTGTCGCTCCCACACCCAGGGCTGGGTCTGGGTCTGGGGTCTCGCTCCAGGGTCTCGCTTTTGGGTCTCGCTTTGGGGCTCGATGTCTGGGTGCAAATTCAAACCCACCCTGCATATGCACTCTTTCTTCTTTTACATTATCACGCAGCAGGCTGCGCTCATTGTGCACTTCGTGCATAATAGTACCTCATTGTTCCTTTATACAATCCACAATACAAACTAATGTACTCTTTAACAACACTAATCGTAACACTATCCTCAGTCATTAAACTACTCGCTTCTTACCTTATACCCCCCTACCTTCCTCGCTATTAAGAATTCCGGATTATCAACGATGGATTTCAATCTCCTTGTGATTCTTGAGGAATTTGCCACGCTATCTACATAAGTAATCTGTTTCACAAGCGATATGTCGAATCAAAAACTTCAAGATTAATAGATCTAGTAACCCAATCATATTCCTATGATCAGTTCCAACTTCAACAGTCTGAGAAGGATTAAGATCAGTTCCAAATATTTCTTTAATAGTAATGATCAACTCACGCGTTATTGACCTTCAAAATGCTTCTTTACCTTCATCACTTAACCTTCTTAAAAGTTAAGAAAGAAACTATTCAAATGGTAATCATGAAGAAGAATAGTATGAAAACAGAAATGGCCAATATCTGAGACTTTTGTGTCACTGTGTTCCAACTACAACA